>JAGTTF010003227.1:6626-18245 GCA_019095985.1 Streblospio benedicti | reverse complement strand
AAAATTAAAATTTTTTAAATTGGGGTTTTTTAAATTTTTTGTTTTTTTTTTTTTTTGAGGCCCCCCCTCATTTTTTGGGGGAAAAAGGGGCCCAGGTCAAAGAAAAATTGACTTAAATTGAGTTGCACTATTTAAGCCAAGTAATTTTGCAAAATATTGATACGAACATGAAGAAATCTGATGACATTTGATGACTTACTTAAGGAAAACGTATAAGACAACTTTCAAAACCAAGCATTTTGACCAAATATCATTATTTTGATGATTTTCAAGCAAGAAAACACTTGTATGGCTTATTAATTTACAAATAATATGATATTTTATGGTTGCATTAAGTTTTAAACAGTCATGAGGTTAATTGGACAATCATAGGTCAAATAAGTAAATCAAATTTAGTTGATTTCGGGGAGCAGTGGACTTCGGAGAGGTGCCACGGTCACACCCACCAACATTTTGCTTGGGGCAGACAACCAGTTTTGAACATCTCAAACAATATAGTTTTGGAAAATATGGGTCTCCAAAATCCCCGAGAGGGGGTTACCGGTAGCCCGCAGTCTACAAGAATAGGAAATACATTCCCAATTAAAGGTTAAAGACTTGTCTTATCCGCCAGCTGGAGCAGAAAACGAACTACTTGCATTTCATGAATTGACTTGGTATGACTCGACGTCTTACATCTCAGAGCATATAAAGAAGACTGCATTCAACGTTCTCCAAAGACACCATCCGCTGTTGGAGGGATTTGACGAGTTACATGCAAGTAGTCACAGCCACAGCAGAAGAGTTCATCTGCAGACTTAAAAATAGAAGTCCAAACAAAATATTTCCTGTGCTGACAAAGCCAAAGTCCAAACGAAATATTTCTTGTGCTGACAAAGCCAGGAGTGCACTTTTTGCAAAAAATGGGTGAACAAGAGGCCTTGCATCGAAGTAGTGACTCTCTAACTTCCAACACAAACGTCATACTACCAGACATTCATCTGGAAGCAGGCGCAGCAAATTCTTCCAAACCGTGAATGCTATATGGATGGAAAAGCAAGGATGGAAAAACTTGTCCCTGTGCTGAGGGGAAAAAGTACTGTGCCAGAAGAATGCATTGAGTTATATCTGGTTCAGCAAAAGGTTGAACTCATATGTACTCTGGCATGCAAGTGTTTTGATAACCGGAATGTAGTTCTATGCATAAACCCGAACAGTTCATTGTAATTCATGCATATTTGTGTATATACATGTACTGTGATATATAAGATTAACAATAGTTTCTAGACAAGGATAATACCAGTTCATACACTAAGCTTTCAATAGCATCCGCCATCTTGTTCACAGTGGTTGACGCCATTCATCGTCACTGGGACCTCGGGAGATTCCCCAGGTTGCACGCCCCCCCCCTCTCGGGTGAGGACATTGTTCCAGATGGAAGGAGGCTGGTACCCTGCCCCTGGATGCTATTGAAAGCTTAGTGTATGAACTGGGTATTATCCTTGTTCAGAAACTATTGTTAATCTTATATATGTTATATCCAGGATAAATGAATTTCCATAAAAAATGTACTGTGATATTTTGTGTTTTTTTGCATACGTTTTAATTTGTCCCAAACCTTATAGGCTAAGCATTATTTATTATAATATTGTAATTATTCATAACATTAATTTTCAAAATAAATTATATTTTTTTATATTTCTCTCTCTCACATATATATCAAAATAAATTGTTTCCCACACATATATTTGTCAATAGAGACAGTTAAGCCTCCTATGTAATCCTTAATAACATTTGACATTTTATATAGGACTATGTACTATTTTTGGCCATATGCATCTTGAAATGAAGATGGCCGAACTTGAAAATTGCTCAAATATGCAGAATTATCGTACATTTCACCCAATGATCTAGGTTTATACTCCACCTCAAATTATTATGTTCCTCAGAACCCATATTTCCCATATTTCATGGATTTTAGTGTTCATGGGGCGGCCATTTTGAAAAAGTGCATTTTGAGCCCTTCAAAGTGAAAAATTCAGCTTGCCAACCACCAAAAATGGATTTAGCACATAGTTTTACTTCAGAAACACATAGTTGGCAACTTTAGTCTGAAATGCCTCAGGGTCTTTTGATTTTCTGAAAATCCGACTAGTCTATTACTTTTCTCATGGGGTTGAAGTGAAACATACTGTATTTTTGGCAAACCTCGTGAGGATGTTGGTTAATAGTAAAAGCCTTTGAACATCGTCGATTGGCCAGTGGAGGTATGAAACATATCTTTTCTCTAGAGATGTTCTCCAGATTTTGAACGAGCTATCATGGCTGCCGCCGAACGTAGGGGGGGGTGTTTCAGGGCGTCCCTGCAGGTGATGGGGCAGGTTTGGTATTGTCGCCCAAGTTCATGAGCTTGGTGATAACGGCGTTCATGTGTTGGGACAGATCTGACGGAGGACCCTTGCTGGGCCGTGAGCGTTATTCATGTCGCCCTCTGTGAATTCATCTCTCTTGAAGGTGTGGGGTGACCCCGTGTGGTACATCGGTGTGAGATTGGTGTGGAGTGTGGAAGTGTCGCAATCTTTCCTATTTTCTGCCTGCATGTGGGGTGTGTGAAAAATGCAGTGGTCAGAGTGGGTGTGGTCATTGTTGGTTTGTACATGCCGTCTTGCACAGTGCCCCTAGGTGGCAGGCCATGGGCGGCTTTTGGTCATGTGGGACACTTCGTGTGCCACTTTATCCAGATATTTTTTCTGTGTATCTTGCACTGGGCATGCTTTTGATCCAGTTTGCATTGTAGGTCGTGCATTGTATGGGCTTGTTCGTCATAGCGTGTGTCCGCGGGTCAGTTATATCTTTATGCATGTCTATGAGCCTGTGCTCGTGCGCTTGGTAATGATCGCCATCATCTGTGACATATGGCGCAGAATGTCTGCATTGTGTTGTTGAGAATTGTCCATTGGGGCGGATTTAACTGACTTTTTGTGGAAGACGAATGTTGGTCAGAATATCGTGGTGCATATTTTGGGTTCGCAACAATTGCCCCATGTTACGTTGCAACCCATTGACCGCTTGAGAACCATCTGGAGTGAGTCGTCTTTGTCTGAATTTTCTCGGTGCACACTTTGTGAGATGGTGTGTGCGTCCTGTTTACTTTTTGACCACATTTTGTTGATATTGCGTTTTTGAGTGTGGCCATGGAAGGCAGACTAGCAGGGGTTTGATGTCGAGGTGAGTCGACAGGTTGTTTACTGTTTACTCCATCAAGTGGAGATGAATGTTTGGGTGTAAACTGCAGAGCATCGAAGATGCCGGGTCCAGCTGTCAGCCACCTGGCAATTTTGGGTGGCTATTGGGAGTTTTGTTCCAATCATTAATTGAATGCAGATTCTTTTGTGCCATATTTGCTGGCGAATCTAGGGTTGACTTTTGTACACCTCTGTTTTGTTGTGGGGTTTAGTTTTTTTTCATTGTCCCTTGCAGGCTGCTATTCTCCTTGTATATTTCCCGATCTGATATGTTAGAATTTTTATTGTATAAGTGGTAAAAATATAGCATGATGAAAAGCAACTTACTTATTATTTCCGGTGTTTTGGGAATATAGCGTGATGAAACAGAATCTTACTTATTATTTTCGGTGTTTTGGGGGCTGGGACGGATTGCAAGGGAGTTTTTCCCAGTCGATAAACTGGCACTCTTCCAAGCAAAACGGTTCTTTGTTGAAAGCGTTTAAATCTTGCTATAGGATGAAGAAAATAAGCTCTTTGCAAACAGAGCAGAAACCAATAAACTTACTTGACAGGGAGTTGTTTTTCTGACTGTTCCTGTCTGCCTGGTTTCGCCATCCAAAACGCGACCTGAAGTGATTGGATGCGTGTTTTCCTAGATGCAGTCAATCCGCATTGTTTTTGTAGTTGAATCACGTTCGTTGTTCGGGGCTTGTATCCCGTCAGTCGAATGTAGTTGGGTGAAAACATAGCTAAGCTTTTCTTATGGTGAAAGTAGAGTTCAATTCCGGTATCTCTACCATTGAAGAACCATGCTTATTCTACACGACTTTATTTGATCCTATTGTTCCAACTCCCCGATTTCTCCTCGGGCCCTCCATATCGCACGCAGACTCTGCTGCATTCACCTCGCCAGCTTTAGCTAGCGGTGTGTGCAGTATGGCTGATGTGAGTTATGGCTCCCATGCCCATACATCACACCGCAAGATTAGGGTTTTTGCCATAGTTTAGTTTATACTCAAATTCAGCCAAACAAGGTAGTATGTTTAAATGGTAATGAATGTGTTAATGTGTATTTCTAAAATTTTTATATTTCATTATTATTTGCTTTTTGCTTTTGATTTCAAAGGATTGCAATCTATGAATAAATACACCAAATAGTGGTACAATTTTGTATGACCTGTTTCATATTTCATTAGTGTAGGATATTTTCATTTATTGACCACTTACTTTTTCTATAATTCTGATAATTGTGCTGTATCTCAGTGGCTGTGGTTGGTGTTAGGGATTTCCTATTTATAAAAAGATGCATTATTTATGAGCACACCAACACCTTTATCAAACAAGTTATCAATAACTCATTTTCTGCCACCTTTCTTTGGTACCACTTGTTCATACAAAATCTTGCTTTATACACAGACTGACCATGTCATTATAATATCAAAAATAACTTAAGATTAAACAAATATACAACACATTTCTATTCAAATATCAAGGATATTCAGAAGTAGATATTTTGTCAGTTTCAATGTTGCTTTGTTTCAAAACAGATAATTGCCAGTTTCAACTCACCTGATGAACAGTTTACTCCTGTATATCCATGGGTACATTCACACATCCACATGCCATATGCTGGTTCATTTGGCTCATAGCAACTTCCTTCATTGAGACATGGTTCCGAAAAACATTCATTTGATCTTTAATATGAAGTGCGGAATGTAAACAAGAAGTAACTAGATAGAGGTCTACCCCCTCGAAAATTTAGCTACGAACGTTTATTCCCCCAATCAGTCAATTTCTTAGAATTATTTGTAGAGCACATTTTCTATAACGTGAAAGAAACTTAATCAGCCATAACCAAATTTTTAGACTAAGAAATCCATAATTTTATACTGGACACAGTGAATCTTCCATTTACAAAATTGCCCTGGGCCTGTTTGGTTAAGTGTGTTCTTTGTAATACACTCCTGTATTAAAATAGGTATGCATTAACATTGTCTTATCTGTTCAATCTACACCAGACATTCTTCATTTATTTATTTATTTTTTGGAGATTTTTCTTGATGAAATTATAAAAGATTAACTATTTCTTATAAATTATTTCAAAATCTCCATAAACTATATGGGATGCTCAGAAATGCCAACAATCGCCCTCTTTTTGATCAGCCCCTTTTAGGTCAGCGATTTCAAAATTAGTAAATCAAATATATCCATGTATGAAGAATATTGCAATACATCTAATTGGTTTGTAAAATTATCAAAGTATCTGAAACTTTGATTTTTTGTTAACTATTGTAGAAATTTGATAACAGCCTGTTGCAATTTTACTCTTTGAAAATTTGTATCGTTAAAATTGTTAATTTCTGTTAACAATATACATAAAAAGTAAGATAAACTAATTAACCAATTTACATGTCAATAATTTATTTAAATTTATGTACACTAGATGACATAAGTTTAAAATTATCTAATTAGAATAATAGATAAAATTATTGCATATAATCAAAAAAACAATATTAACGATTAAATTATCTAATTGAAATAATAGATAAAATTATTGCATATAATCAAAAGCAATATTAAAGCTTAAATTCACAAGGATATTGAACAGTCACTTTTATTCCATGGTCTCCAGTCGTAAATATAAACACATTGCAATTGCACGACGTTCACACATTATGAATACAAGGGGACCAAGATGGAAGAATTCTCTTGGCTGTAAGGTTTTGGTTGAAGTCTAGCTTGGGCGAGTCTCCGTTCTAGGAATCCAACTATGTCTGGCTGATTGGCCAACTCCTCACAGTTCACTGTAGACATGGAGCCTAAAACGCACTGCAAAGGCATAAAAGACTATTAAAAGTCAAAGTACAAAGAGCAGATATAAAATGTCAGATTTCAATTTTTAGTATTCCACATACTTGTAGTTACTAGATTACACAGATCAATCAGTCAGAACAATCATGCTACAGATCGATCAGCCTGTATTCATTAGGACAGTACATAAAATTTTAAAGAAATATCTGGAACTTTGAAATAGCCTTCAGAGTATATTCAAATTGAATAGGACTGTGTTTACTTCATATCACCTTTGCCTTTGAGATGAATTGTCAGATTTGAAATGGACTCCTGCATATAGATGTTTTATCACTGGTAGCCACGATCATAAGGGCAGATCTGTAAATGACAGTTCTATAATTGATGATAGTTGAAAGTAATGTAATTTCCTATTTTGTCAGAAATTATTATAAATACACACAATAGTCACTCCAGTGAATCATTACATATAGAGATGATATGTAAGAATTACAATTTGTTGCATTGCTCTGGCAATTTTCTATCATGTAAACAAAGTGAGCGATAAATGGAGAATTTCAAGATATTCATGGTTTTAAAATTATAAAGTCACATTATTTAATAAAGTCATATTGAAAACGTAACAGTTTACCTACTCTACATCGGCTACCAATGTATATTCTTGTTATCACTGATGGCAAATCTTTAAAATCTGCATTACTAGTTACAAAACCATCAAATCGGAATCTTGGCTCGAATGACCTGACCTCCAAACGGAGGTCACGAATGCGCAATGTGTGTATTAGTTTAATTTGTCAACAACGACCATACTGCAAGGAAATCAGCTTTGTGAAACAAACCTATTGCCTCATAATCGCACAAATATTTTATTTTGTCCCCAATTACACACTATCAAGTATAAATAACGATGTAATGAAGGAAAATTTAAGAAAAATTTGCCAGAATTAGTAACTTCCACCATAGCATAATGTATTTCGTCATCAGAAACCGCTTTGATGATGTATTACATGGAATCAATCATTAGCCTTTATGACACACCAAAATATGTCAACTTCGACCATAACAGCAGTGCAATTAAGAGTAGCTGCATACAAATGCTCATTGTCCAAAGAATCAGCCATATTCAAGCGGCGCATCGTTGTTGCAGATTAGTAACAGCGCTTTTCGATATGATATGTTAGCAGAGAGGTGGCAGTGCAATAATAAAGCGCATTATTGCTATCTTGATCATGGGAGTTTCGATAGATTTCTTAAAATATGTAGAATATTACGGGCTCAAAGTGTGATAATAAGAATCATCATCAATACTTTGAATACTAGAAACTTTTAGGTGCAACCGGCTGGTGCAGGTAACAATATATTTTGATTTTTTTATGTGGAAGTTATATACTGTTGGTTTCTCTAATTTCCGCGTAAAACGCAGTATGTTGCTTTATTACGAGTGAAAATCGAGCGTTCATTGTATTTCAACATGGACTTAAATTCTCCTATAAAGTTAGATATGGTCACGAGCTATTGCAGAATAAAATACATATATCACAACAACTACATGACTATATTTATTTATTAGTGATGATAAAGATTAAATGTTGTCAAATTAAAGAACTGCCAAATTTTCGGGCCTGACGTGTAATTCAATACGATTTCCACCAAAAAACAAAAATCTCAAAAATCCCTTCTAATAGAAACATAGATAAATTTAGTTTGAAGCAACCTCTCTACCCCAGCCTCCCCCCAACCTGACTAATACAATCATTTAGCTTGAACAAAGTTCGTTGCTAAATAATGAGAAATACAGAACTACAGCCAAAAAGGATAAAATGGCATATATTCAGTTTTGAAACTTTCAAAAGGTTGTTAAATTAGAATGATATCATCGTCCCAAGCAGCAAGCTGGTATCATTCTGGTCTCACAACCTTGAGTCGTAAGTTTGAGTCCTGACAAGGCCACTTTAATATAGTCAAATGGAAGCTTAAGGTGATTCTGAGCAACATCATAACTTTTTTCCAGCAGATATTTTTTTTTTTCATTTTTGGTGCATAAGATGATTATCATATGGCCTAGAAAAATTAATGAAAAAATGACCTCGCCCATGATATTTTTTTTTTTCAAAATGGCCACCAATATGGCAAAATTTAAGAAAATTCTCTCTTTCTAAGTTTTAGTTGTGGGCATGTAGCATATTAAACCAATTGAAATAAAAATCTGCTTAACTTTAGTCTCTTATCACTGTTTTACAAAATTAATATACATCTGACAGCAATACTTTTATTTTTCATTGCATAAAATCAGTATTTTACTGTGCCCCAGGTCCAAAAACGTGCAAGGAAATTGAAACAAAATGGTTGTAACTTTTTTTTTTCCAGCAGATGAATTTTTTTCATTTTTGTTGCATATAGAGATTATCATATGGCCATAAAATTAACGAAAAAATGACCTCGCCCATGATATCTTTTTTTCAAATGGCTCCCAATATGGCGAAATTTAAGAAAATTCTCTTTCTAAGTTTTAGTTGTGGGCACATAGCATATTAAACCAATTGAAATAAAAAAAAAATCTGCTTAACTTTAGTATCTTATCACTTTTTACAAAATTAATATACATATGACAGCAGTATTATCACCCAAATACAGTAAAACACAGCAATTCATGCTGGCTGAACAACGGATCAATAACAGTAGCAGCAGAAGTGTAAGCACTATGTTGCTGAGAATCACCTTAAGATTGTAAAACCTGACTTCAGATATATCTATCCTTGGTAGAAATATGCTTGCTAAAATAAACTTGGGAGAGAGAAGTTTGAAAATGTATCCAATAGCATTTGAAAAATATATATGGCATGTATTCAAATTTTTTATTGATAGCCACTAGAATGATGAATGGTGAATGATTGAAAAGGAGACTGCAGATCTCAAAACTAGTAAAGTATTCTATTAATTTGATTTGTTTATTTGATGAATAAAGCAGTGAGAGATAAAATATATTACAAAATGAGAATCACATTGTATAACTAGATAAAACTGCTCAAAGAACAACATTTATTTATGGATGTTTACAAAGATGTTATGGAAATCTTGATTAAAGTACACAATCACTATGTATGTAATCAGTTGTGTGCCTATACTGTGTGCCACTGTCTAATAATACTGGTTCTGTCATTGATCTTGCAGCAGCTCCCATCAAACAGCACCAAGTATATTCTTGTCGCTACTGTAACATTGATATATTATTGCTCATTCAATGCTAGTATCAATGTCGAAAATAAAACATAAATGCTTCTGTGGAAAGCACACTTTATTACGCAAAGTGCCCAAATTGAATCACTTTTTTGCTGTCACACACCTCATAGTTTTGTAAAAATTTAACAATGTTGATTCATCAATAAATGCTCTAGTTTGCTCAGAGACCTACAAACTTAGTTAGTTAGATAGTTAGTTGAAGCCCTATCACACAGCCTCTGCGCATTCATCATGCATGAAAATGAATAATTTTCAGCAATATTTGAAGCATTACTTTTATATGAAGCATATGTATGTAAGGTGTTACACATGTGGCCTTTTGTATTTTAAAATATTGTACTTGATGTTTCGTAAGGATTAAGCAGTAGCAGGGATTATAGATAGTTTTGCTTTTAGTTATTTTAGTATTCACAGTCAGTAACAGTCAATAAGTCATTTATTTTTATTGTTAAGAAGTCATTTTGAAATAGGTGCAATATTTGTGTAGGTGTCATTTCCTCCTTTTATATCTATGTTTCTCTCTATTTTGGTGTATTTATATTTAGCTTAATTAGTGTCTAATATGTTCGTTTCATTTATAGATTATTACCAGCAGTTCAAGTCCACATCAAACCAAGCTGTGTATATAATAAATATTTCCCACCTATTTCGTCTCATCATTAACAGTGCGCACATACATGGTGGACTGGCTGTACGTTAAGCAGCACTTTTGATCGTCCAAACTTTTCTATACTGCAGGAAATTGATACAATTATGTGCCCAAAACTGAGACATTGATGTGTACTATTCATGTGAGATAATATTATATGACATTGTCATTGTACGGGTGCACAGAATTTGTAATCCCTAAGAATGTTTTGTATGAATAGGCAGTACCTTAGACAGCTGCCAGAAAATGAATTCCTAACTTGGGTGAGGTAGGCAGGAAGTTTGCAAATTAAAGCATGTGCAAACATTTCTAGTTTTACAGTATATTAAAAAGATAAATTAAGTGATTAACTCAAGTATTTTATTATTACAGCTGATTACTCATTACATATTTTAATACTTTTGCACCAGAAATATTGCAAAGAATATAATTTGATGGCATGAATATTTTGTATCGTTGCATAATTCCAATAGTTTCATATGTATACCTATAATAAGACTCGTTTCAGTAAATTGTAGTTAGTTTGAAACTTTGAACACCATAAAAAAGCAGACAAGGCCCATCGCATAGTGAGCCAAAAGTTGACATGTGTGCCAAAAATACATGTATACACTACAGATTGTTTTCTACATTGCAGAAAAGTCAGAACATACCAAATTAAAGACCATTGAAATCAGAATGAAATTCCAATGCAAGTTCATGTTTATGAAAATCCTACCCTTAAAGACGCTGCATCGAAATGAAACCTGACAGTGAGATTTTTTTCAAAATTTAGTCAAATACTGCTCAAGGTGTTTTTGAAAGTAAAAACAATGTCAACAAAATATTGATCGTCTGATTGGGGAGAAATTATTGATTAAAAAACACGTCCTTTTTTTCACTCAAACGTATGTCAAAGACATCTTATTTGTTGTGTTCATGATAACAACATATGTTAGCCATAGGCTAAAAAATATGTTTAACAAATGATTTTTTTCTTTTCCATTTAATTCCCATCATATCACATTGCATCAGAACACAAACAATTATTAATTTCAGAGCAGTTTTACTTTTATTAACATAAATATGATGTGTGTACTTGCACAATTTCCTTCTGTTTTTATATTGAGCAAAAACGGGTTTTGTATATGCTAGTGCAATTAAAGAAATTCTTGACGGTCAGTTTTTCTCTAAATTCGTTTTAATGACATGTGCAAAACAAGATATGTAAAATAGAAGAAAATTGACAGTCTGGTATTGAAGTTATGGATTATAGTGTTTGACCCATTTATGATATCCGGGGGAGCTGCAGTAGCATTTACTGTAGCATCTTTCAGACAAAAGATGTCTGATATTGATGGAAATCTAAATGTAATAAGAACTACTTTTCCTGTTCTGCCATGATAAAATATATATTCATTAATATAATCCTGATTAATCACATTAGGTGATATGAAGTGAAACCAATTGTTACATTGATATAAATGTTCGCAAAGGGCAACTTAGAAGATTCCACTCTCAAGATGCTCCAATTTCAACCTAGTTATATGAGTCATATCAGAATTAAAAAACCCATGGCACCTCGCAATTTAAACTTTTGAACAACGTTTTTAAATAATGTACTGCCATTGATAGATTACTTCCTAACTGTTTCGCCACAATGAATCTTGAAAAACCCACACCCCCAAAGTTTTGGTCAAAAAGCCCCAACACACTTTTAGAACGGGGGATTAG
>JAGTTF010003222.1:0-11506 GCA_019095985.1 Streblospio benedicti | reverse complement strand
AAAAAGGGTAGTAAAAAGTTAATTGTAGTGTACCATTATTGATATTAGTTAGTTTACATAATATTGTGCTTCAGAAGCATTTGACAGAATCAACCACTATCATCTGTTCAAACAATTATTGCCAAAAACATATTTTGTATAGTTGCTTACAGGCTTTATGCATAAGAGTGATAACAAATTAAGTGTAGTATGTCATTATTATTACTAGTTTGTATTTACATATTGTGCTCCAGAAGCATTTGATAGAATCAGCCACTATTATCTCTTCAAACAATTATTGTCAAAAGATTGTTCCTATTTAGTGTGGCATGAGATAGTTTTGTTATCATCTAGTTTTAAGGCTATTAATGGGTAGTACAGGTAAGTGATTTTATATCCCCAAACTGCTTATTATATTTTTAGATGATCTGAGTTCCAATCTGAATAACTAACATGCTATTAGTAGTATACTTTTTGCAGAGATGCGCGCGCCTAAGCTTCAGCGATTCGGCTCCTCTTGTTCCTATTGTTTGAAGGGGTACTAGGTGTAATTAGTTTTGCACCGAGGGGTAAATGACCGAGTATGTAAAGTCAGTCCAGGCAGTCCCCTCGCCGCAGGTCCAGCAAGGAGCCTCGCCAAAGCTGGGGAGTTATCTGCGCGAGCCCTATGTTTTACGTGAATTTAAAAGTTTTGGCACCGGCCCTAGTAAGAGGTTGGTGAACAGTGAAATCAGCACCGCAGAGCAGTCAAAGCAGTAACTGCTCAGTCGTGAACGAAAACTAACCAAATCGTGTTAGGTTAGGTAGCCAATCAAAGCTGATAAAGCCCTGCCTACTGCGTGTACATCTGTTCCAAACCCATTTTCATTAAAAACAAATTTTAAACCCACTAATCAATTTACGGTGCGTTGACCGCCATTCAAACCAATTAATCATCCAAAATCCATCATATACCAAGCTACAGTCCATAGAAATGACAACAGTACTCAAGAAACTTACATCGGCCTGACTGAGGGAACCTTCAAACAAAGATATACCACCCATAAACACAGCTTCAACAATAGTACGCGAAGGCATCTCACAGCACTCAGCAAGCATATATGGCAACTTAAAGACAACAACATCAACCACACTATTTCCTGGAAGATTATAGCACATGCACGACCATATTCAACAGCTTCAAAAACCTGCAACTTGTGCCTTACTGAGAAATATTTCATACTTTTCAAACCCCGAATGTCCACGTTGAACAGCAGAAATGAACTGGCCTCCAGCTGCAGACACCGGAAGAAACACCTCTTATGCAACTATAATCAATAGTCTTTTACCCATGTTTTTGCAAAGTATAATTTCAACCTCCTGTATTTTGATACTACATTGTCATGCCCTCTATTATGTTCATATGCTCATATGCTTCCTGTGTTCTTACAACTTTGTGACTGATGATTGTGTGTTAAGCAAGAAAACAATGTTGTATCACAACATGATTTAGTTCCTTGTACTTTCTTTAAAAATATATAATTTGCTCCGCCATAGTTGAGCACTCTATGAGGTAGTTCAGATCAAAAAACACTACGTATATATATATATATATATATATATATATATATATATATATATATATATATATATTACAGACTATAAACCAAACTTTTCGCAGACCATAAATAGTTCAAAACCACAGTATAAAAAATTATTGTCACTTAAAACTAATGTTCATTGTGCCTGATGATGGCTTTTGCCTGAAAACACCGTGTAGCATATTAAATAAAATATGTAAAAAAATGATCTAGTTCTTTAACTCGGATATTAAATGCTCCAGACACCTGTAGAGCACTCTTATGTATAGATTGCATCAATTTATTCACTTCGAGAACTATATATATATATATATACATACATATATATATATATACATACATATATACATATATATATATATACATACATACATACATACATACATACATATATATATATATATTAGTTTATTTCTATGAAAATCACACACTCATGGCTTACAAGCCTGTTTCATGGTTACCACACCACTCATCAGAGCCAAACTGTTGACATTGCCAATCCCTGATGTAACACGTTACAGCATACTAAAATTAAACTTATGAATACTCGGTTAAAAATTACATGGTTTCAAAAAATATGTTACAAATGTAATATTGGTGATTTATCAGTTAAAACCGTGTCCTAATATTGTACTTTAAATTGTTTGTTCCGCCTGAGCATACGGCACCTCGCCTAGGCTAAGGAGAGGTTAAGAGTGGGAGCACGAGCGGAGCTCGGGGGATTTGGCTACCCAACGCTTACACAATAAAGCCTATAAACAACACTACTCCTGTCGTTCCTCTACAGTGGTAGAGATTACGGGAATTGACTCAAGCCAACTGTTCGAGTGCACACAAACAACTCACACAATGAAACAATTCTAAGTCCACATACACGGACTTCTATTCCACACATGCATTACACTATATCATATAAACTTACTCTCACTACAAGTAATATCCGCATTGCACTTACATGGCAATATTCAAACATTCACATATCCGCAATACATTTACATGGCAAAAAAAAAAACACAAACACTCTAGTAGTCAACATCTAAATATTGCATTGCACGTTTACATGGCAAAATCTCAATACACAAACACTCTAGTAGTCAACATCTAAATATTGCATTGCACGTTTACATGGCAAAATCTCCAACACCACAACTCACAGAATTAATACTTCACTACCGACTTATCACCAAAATATCACATTTGCTGGTCGGTCTACTACTCACATTGCAGTTAGACTAAGCGCATAGTTCGGTCTACAGTTGATACTTAAAATATTTAGATTTTTGTTTGTTTTCCAAGAGACTAACCACATTTTCAGGTAAATATCACTTTGTTTTGTCATTGAACAGTAGATGTCTAATAATTTCATAAGTTGCTATGCTTTAGCAGTGATTACATTACAAAACCACAACAAACTTGAATTGTTCTAATATGCCGACTTTGTCGTCTGCTCTGTCGTCTGCTAATAGCCAAGACAGTATGAGCAAGAAATAGTGCGCTAAATATCATTTCTAAAATAGGGCGCTTTTTATGCAGTAAACTAAAATAGGTGTTCACTAATTTATTGTATGCAATATAGGAACTGCAGTCTTAGTCTCACTGGCCATAGATATCAGCACTTGGCCCCATGTGGCAAAACTTGCAATATCAAGTATCTACATAGTTGGACTTAAAGAAATCACATAAATGCATCAATTGAGGCAAACTTAGTGCAATTGCCTACTCGCGAAATACTTGAGAAAAAAAAAAAAAAAAATAGCACATCCATACAATTCAGCTTATAGAAGATTACGCGAACACTTTCACTTCACGTACATACCAACACACCCCACTCGAACAGCATTCACAATAGCAAAGCGACTTAATTATGTCACAATCAGAACCAAACATTTTATCAACTCCATCAAAATTAGACGGCGCACTGGAAAACACCTTGCCCCGCTCAGCCAGGTCATTACTAATCAAATCAGTCATGGAACAGAACTTTACTACCGACTTGCAAAAGAGGAACCTCCATTCTACACCAATTTCAGACAATCACATCCCACCAAAAGTTGATGGCCAAGAGGCGGCATCTGCCAGTTTCACCTCAAATCCCACGACCACATCATTCAAGCCACACATCCCTTCGGCTGGTACGTTGTTCACAACTCACCAAACACAAACCGCAACCACTGACGCCCCTACTTTACACTATTTGGCACAGTCTGTGGCTCACATCCACGCACGGCTGGACCAAATGGAGAACACAAATACAAGTCACGATCACTTGAAGCGCACTTTAGATGACATGCTGTCAAATCTAGAGCAAACACAGGAAAGGAAATTAGCTAATCACAAACAGCTCATACAACAAGATTTGCAAACACAAGGTGACCGCTTACACGATGAGTGTAAAATGCAGTTTGATTATTTGGCCGAGGCTCAGTCGAAACAACTCAACGCCGAAGTTCGCCAACAACTGCAATCATACGAAAACCGGCAAAAACTAGACACAGACGCACTCAAATTCATGCTAGCACAACAAGACAAACAATTGAGTGACATTTCACGCAAACTAAAAATGATTGTCCAGACACCCAACAGAGACGCCATTTTCAATCAGCCACCCAACACGGATACCAACGGGGTAATAATAGATGGCATTTACAAGCGACAGGGCGACCCAGCGGCCAAACCAAAAGTGCACATACAATTAGATCACCATAATCTCAACCCAGCCGATGCTACGAGCAGTCAACAATACGATAACACACCTTCACGTGACGCCCATATCTCACCGCCAGACCACCCACGAACTGGCTACAGTAACATGCAAGCCACACCCCAAGGAGCCACGACAGCAACAAATCAACCAACCCTCAAACAGCCTGCTCAAACAATAGAGGACACACAAGTTGGCCAAGGGTATCTTACACTTGCAAACAAGATATCAGATATGATGAGTTCAGTGCTCACACCACAACCCATCAACACCAAGCGAGAAGCCCCCAAAATATCAGCACCCACATATGACGGCGCCGCGGAGTCTTCCTTCGAGATGTGGCGTACCTCCCTTGAGGACATGTTCGCATACTTACAATGGCCAGAAAATGATCCCCAACGACTACTGTTATTACCCACCGTCTTAACAGGATTTGCAAAGGTACACTTTAATAGCTTGAAACCACAAGAAAAGTCTGATTACAAAACAGCAATGCTACACATGTCAAACACTTTCTCAATCACGAACCAGCCTCCTACAGCGCGAGCAGCTCGCTTACACAGGCGCCAAGGCCTAACTGAATCAGTAAGGGACTACTCCCTCGAAATTATAAAAAGGATGCAAGAGTGTAACATCCTAGATGCTGACAGACAACTGGACATTTACATCCAAAACCTTCGCGAAGATATCGCACAAAAAGTTCTAATGATGCTGCCTACCTCGCTGCGACACGCGCAAACTTGCGCGGAAACGGCGGAACATACACTGAACATTATCCCAGACCAACAGCTCATGTCTTTCCAACAAAATGACCGATCCCGCAAAGACAACTACTACAAAAACAATTACAATAATTATAATAACAGATACCCTTCTCAAAACCGTGGCCGCTCATGGAGCCGCAACAGGCATCCCAGAAACAATAGCAACAGCAGGTCACGTGAGAGACCGTATCCTCGATCCACACGCCGCTATGGAGACGGCTCCAGACCTACCTCACGCGACAGACAAAACAGTTATAACCCCCGGGGCCCTTCACGTGACAGACAACGAAGATCACCGACCCCGTACAATAACAACAAAACGAATGCTTTAGACTCGGAATACGAGTCCGACGAACACTCAAAAAACGAGTAGCCGTACCAAGTTCCACAATAATGATGCCAATTTCATACGCTGAAGACACCACCAATACAATAGTCTCCACTAATTTATACAATAATAACTTGGTACGTGTTAAATTCCAAAACTCCTCATTCACATACGCACTCATTGACACTGGGTCGGCAGCAAACGCAATCTCCAGTTCATTACTCACCAAACTTTTTCCACATAAAATAAACGACCTCCTGCCGACAACCGCCACATTTAATAACGTAAACAACGATAGAGTCACGCCTCTGGGCAAAATTGCACTGCAATTTGAGCTTGAATCACACAAGCTCAATTGCATATTCTACGTATTCAATACATTAAATCATAATCTCATCCTCGGGATACCATTTCTCAAAAAGCGTGCAGCAAAGATCAACATCTCCACTCACACATTGCAATTTGTCGACGACCCATGGCCTCTGACAGCATGTACCGAACTGTTGCTGGCTCCCAAATCATCTGCTATCATACCAACTGCGCTGCCTGCCCATTCACTTCTGCCAGCCGGTGTCAATGGCCTTGTACAACAACACTCAATAACTTCCGGCATATCCGTGTTGGACACAGCCTCAACAGTTCAAGCAAATAGAGTGCCCATCATGATACATAACCCCACACTATCTGCCATCCAAATTAACAAAGGCACGACAATAGCATCATTCTCCACACTCGCACAGGAAGACATTCCTGATGACCCATGCATCGCTAATCTACAATCAGGACAGTCCACGACAGGCTCACACACCAAGCAATCTACACATAATGCAAACGGACAACCACACGCCACACCATCACAATCTGAACACGACCCCTTAAGTGAATTTAACTTCTCTCAGACAATGGGCAACACGAGCTATCAGAATAAAATAAAACGGGTGATCCACAACAACTTGGACGCTTTCATGACAAAAGACAGCCCAATGGGGCTATGCAAACACTCACCCATGCAAATACGACTCAAACCAGGTGCGGAACCCAAACATTTCACGCAGTACAGATACCACCCACACATCCGTGATCAAATGCAGATAAAAATCAATGACATGCTTAAACACAAAATCATAGAGAAATCCGACGAACTCACATGGGTTTCTCCACTCCTGGGAGTAAAGAAGGGATTCAAGAAATCACACAAGCACTTACATAAAGACAACAAACAGTATGACATCAGGCCAGTCATTGACCTGCGCGGACTGAATGCACAATGCTTATACCATAAGAACCCCATACCAAGCATACAATCAGTCATAGACGTGATAGCTGAAAAGAAGGCACAAGTGTTCTCTATCCTCGACTGCAGATCAGGGTTTCATCAGATACCTCTTCACAAAGACAGCCGTCATCTATGCGGTTTTCATTTCGACAATCAGTCTTTTCGATACCGCGTTACGCCACAAGGGTTACTTTCATCGCCTTCTCACTTCACCAAGGTCATGTCAACGCAGGCCTCAAACTCTCACCATCCAAATGCGTTTTCGCAACACCACAATGTGATTATTTAGGCCACGTCGTTTCTAGTACAATGCATACGCCCCAGCACATGCCATGTGGACGCAATTCTCTCCTTCCCTATACCGGAGAAACGTTTAGTTTGAAGGACAATCGTATGTCTCAAAAAAATTTTTGTACTTTGGCCTACTTTTGACGAACTTATGACCTTCGGTACAAATATCTTGTTACCACACTTTAGGGAGAAGTATTTGGCCGATTGTCGCCAAACTTCATTTGTAGCTTCGATGTACTACTCTCCAGACCTGATTAGATTTTGGTGTACTTTGGCCTACTTTTTGATGAAGTTACGATGTGTTTTTAAAAAAAATATTATTACGTAATTGTGTTTATCTGTCTCCTGGGAACAGTTTATGACTTATCATCACCAAACTTGACATTTGGTATGTCTATATCACTCTCCTCACGTGATTTGATATTGGTGTACTTTGGCCTACTTTTTGAACTTGGGTTTTACGTAATAAACCTTGTTAACACTCTACAGGGAAAAAGTATTTGAGCTATGGTCACCAAACTTCATATTTAGCCTATATTTGTACTACTCTCCAGAGCTGATTAGATTTTGGTGTACTTTGGCCTACTTTTTGATGAAGTCCGATGATTTAATTATTATGTAATTGTGTTTATCTGTCTCCCTGGGAACAGTTTATGACTTATCATCATGAAACTTGACATTTGGTATGTTTAGTATGAGGACAATCACTGTCTTTGGATTTTGGTTGTACTTTGGCCTACTTTTGAACTTACGACCTTCAGTACAACCTTGTTAACACTTTACAGGAAAAGTATTTGAGCGATGGTCGCCAAACTTCATTTTTAGCTTCGATGTACTACCTCCAGACCTGATTAGATTTTTTGGTGTACTGTGGCCTACTTTTTTGATGAAGTTATTTATGTGTTTTAAAAAAATATTATTACGTGTGTTTATCTGTCTCCTGGGAACAGTTTATGACCCATCATCACCAAACTTGACATTTGGTATGTCTATATCACTCTCCTCACGTGATTTGATATTGGTGTACTTTTGGCCTACTTTTTGAACTTACGAAATACGCATGTAAACCTTGTTAACACTCTACAGGGAAAAGTATTTGAGCTATGGTCACCAAACTTCATATTTAGCTTCGTTGTACTACTCTCCAGAGCTGATTAGATTTTTGGTGTACTTTGGCCTACTTTTGATGAAGTTACGATGATTTTTTAAAACAAATTATTACGTAATTGTGTTTATCTGTCTCCTGGGAACAGTTTATGACTTATCATCACCAAACTTGACATTTGGTATGTCTATATCACTCTCCTCACGTGATTTGATATTGGTGTACTTTTGGCCTACTTTTTGAACTTACGAGCGTTACATAATAAACCTTGTTAACACTCTACAGGGAGAAGTATTTGACCTATGGTCACCAAACTTCATATTTAGCTTCGTTTTTATCTGTCTCCTGGGAAGACTTTATTACCTATCATCACCAAAACTTGACATTTTGTATGACTATGTCACTCTCCTCACGTGATTTGATATTTGAGTACTTTGGCCTACTTTTCAAAAATGGCCTGATCGGGGAAATGGCCTGGATCGGGATTTGAGTTGAGCATAAACAATATTATATATATATATATAATAGTACGTTTAATTATGTATATTTCTATTCGATCTTCTTGATAAATGAATATTTCCATAGAGACGCCTCTTTGAGCATATATTTGTTAATGCAATTGTTCATGAATTGCTATTATGAATACTGAATACAGTAATAATACTGGTGTGAAAACCACGAATCACTATGCCCATTTCCTCAATCCTTAGTACTATCACTCCTCACAAGACCTTGACCACAAGATGGCACATAAATTTTAATAGCTGTGGACGTACACTTTGTGGGGTGCACTTAAATTCCATCACGTTGGCCCACATGAGATAGCACCTGGACTTAGAGACCTGGAAAACAAAAAATGCTCCAAAGCAATCATTTCTGCATGTGACATAACAGCTGTATGTGACATAACAGCAGGCAACAGCATATTTCTGCTTACAGTCACCTGCCAATCGATCATGCATAACCTGATCAACAAGTAGGAAGTGTCCAGCAATCAACCATCTTCGCAAGTCTCTCCAATGGCAACTTCCTGTTTGCCTTACATGCTCAGACGATATTGTGCAGAATATAGGGCGTAAAGGGAGTCGGCTCTCTGTAATTGTAAACCTAGTCGACGTTTATGCTCCATTGAGTCCTATCTTGACTGGATTTATTTCAGTAAAACGGATATACGCCCACTGCAGTCTCTTTAATTACACTAACGGTTCATGTTGCTTTTACTGATTTACAACATGCTTTTAAGCATTTTTTGTATTATAGTTTGGTGGAGGTTCCTTTATCTTGGATCTGATAGACAAACATACATGGTTATATTTTTAACAGGATAATAGTTCAATTATTACATTGAGCTTTCAACAGGAACTCCGTCTTAATCACAATCTTGATTGTGATCAAGACAGGAGTCCTGTTGAAAGCTAATAATTACCTACCTGTTTAAAATATAATCATGCTGTCATAGTTTTGTATGTTTCTAACTCAAATGTACGTGAATTGATGGATGGGATCTGGAAAATTACAGTCAGCATGTGCACTGTAACCATGTGCATATCCCTGGTGTCTGTGAGATAGGTTAAAATTTGAAACCTAATCGTGATGTGCAGCCAAATAGAAAAAAAACTTCATGTGAGTGCAGTAAAGAAAAAAATTTTCGGGCCATCGTTCGGAAACACTAGGATGTATAGTATTTGCTGAGAAAAAGGGTAAAAAGATACTGTGGCGGCATCGGGCAGAATTCTCTCCAATGGATGATGGTCTTTTCGGTATTTTTTTGTTTTTTTCCCCTGAATAAAACTCATCCAGGTCTAGTCTGTGAGGGAATGACTTGACGGGGTGTGTTAGTCCACCATTTAGGTTTTTGTCAAATAATAGACAGTAGGATGCAAAAAAACGCAAATTTCGACTTATCAGTGTACAAGTTAGATAAAAATAGTTAGTTGTCGAGTTTTGACAAAGTCGAGTTATCGGAGTTCGACAAACAGGTACAACTGTGGTAATTTCTTGTATCCCATATATAAAAACGCACATTATAAGGTAAACATGCTTATAGAAAAAAAAGGGGGAAAACAATGTTTTATTACAACTTTGGCCGCCATGACCTTTTGAAATGTTGATCAGTTTTTGATCGTGTCGAAGATAAAGATTGAAGATGACCAATGGGGCTCGGGTGATGCATGGCCCGATGATCCCACCAAAAAATGCTTTATTGGGTTTAAATTACACTGTGACTCGTTTATTTAACTGTGTGATTTAAAGAGTACAGATGCGTCATATTTAGCCTATATTTGTAATACACGCCCTAATTAAATCCCCCCGGACAAGCCCAGGGAGATTTTACATGCTTCCGTCTGGATTTTATATTGTCCCGTCCACATGCTTAAAAGCTTTTAACGAAAATGAGAGCTATTGTTTTAAAAAAAAATATGTTTAGTTTGAGGACAATCGTATGTCTCAAAATTTTTTTTTTACTTTTGGGCCCACTTTTTGACAACTTGACCTTCAGTCAAATATCTTGTTACCCCACTTTAGGGAGAAGTATTTGAGTGCCCCTTCATTTTACCGATGTACTACCTCCCGACCCGATTAGATTTTTTAAAATTTTTTTGATGAAGTTACGATGTTTTTAAAAAAAAAATTTTATAATTGTGTTTATCTGTCTCCTGGGAAATTTTTGATTATCATCACCAAACTTGACATTTGGTATGTCTTTCACCTCCTCAGTTTTATATTTTCGGCCCACTTTTTTAACTTACGGCGTTACGTAATAAACCTTGTTAAAACTACAGGGAAAAATATTTGAGCTATGGTCACCCAAAATTGATATATTTTTGCTTGTTTACCCTCCAGAGCTGATTAGATTTTGGGGATTTGGCCTACTTTTTATGAATTCGATGATTTAATTAACGAATTGTTTTATCTGTCTCCTGGGAACAGTTTATGACTTATCATCACCAAACTTGAATTTGGTATGTCTATATCACCCCCTCACTTGATTTGATTTTGTCTTTTGGCATTTTTAACTTAGGGTTCGTAATAAACCTTTTTAACACCCACAAGGAAAGGTATTTGGTTGGTCCCCAAACTTTTATTTACTTGTATACTCTCCAGAGCGTTAGATTTTGGGGTACTTTCCACTTTTTAAATTCGATGTTTGATTATTAGAATTGTGTTTATTTTTTCTCCTGGGGAAAAGTTTTTGACTTATCATCACCCAAAATTGACATTTGGTATGTCTATATCACTCTCCTCACATGATTTGGGTATTGGTGTACTTTGGGCCCACTTTTTTAACTTCGAGCGTTTCGAAAAACCTTGTTAACACTCTACAGGGGGAAGTATTTGACCTTTTGGTCACCAAACTTCATATTTACCTTTTACCATTTCAGAGCATGAGATTTTTTTTGGCCATTTTTGATCAAATTACCATTGTTTTTTTAAAACAAATTATTACAATTTTTTTTATCTTCTCCTGGGAAGACTTTTAT
>JAGTTF010003221.1:0-11064 GCA_019095985.1 Streblospio benedicti | reverse complement strand
TTTTTTAAAAAGTTTTTTTTTTTTTTTTGTTAAAAAAATTTTTTTTTTTAATGTATGAAAGTTTGCATTTTTAAAAACCATACATTACAATAAATTTTTTTGATCAGAAATCGGTGGCCATTTTGTTTTTTTTTTTTCATTTTAAGGGTCAAAGGTTATAAATATTTTTGTCAAACACCAGATTTGGATTCAGCATACTCAAAATATGTTTACTAATGTTTATGCATAAATAATCTCTGCCCTACTTAAGCAGCGTAACTTAAATGAATTAAAGTAAAATATATACGAGTACATTATGTTTAAATCTGATTTGGAAATCAAAAGTCAAGAAAAGACAATTTCACATCGTGAAATGGCGAAATAGATTCAACACACCCAAATTACCCTAAAACCACTCAATGACTGATTCTGGTATGAAGGTATGTATATTTTATCCACACAACTAGATTATTTGATAAGAATTTGGTGGCCATTTTGTTTTTTGTTTAAGGGTCAAAGGTTAGAAATATTTTTGTCAACCACCAGATTTGAATTCAACATACCCGACATAGGTTAAAACACCTGTTTGACAACTTGTACTAAAAAATGCCTCAGCATGTTACCTTTTCCCAAAAATTGGTCCTGACTATATCTGTGTACCTATGTATGTATGTCTCCAGACAAGCTAGAGCTTTACCGTTACACTGATTTCGTTCAAACTTTACACAATATGAGGTATGGGCGACACCGAAGTGGTTCGATTTTAGGCGCTCTGCCAATTAAATTGTGTATGTTAGAAGGCTATTTATGAAATTTTACTGATATTCAATGCACTTAGCTTCAAATGTCAAACATCAAACGTCAGATGTCAAACGTCAACCGTTCAACCAATAAAGCCTTGCACGGATTACGTGATCCTTTGTAGTTCGTGGTTTATGTGTTAGTACATTGTATACTTTCACATAGAAGTGTCATTGACGTAGTGTTTGTAATAAAAGCATAGATTCTTTTTTAACATTCGTATTCTTATATTTATTATTGCTGTTATTATTTTTACCGTTACACCGATTTCGTTCAAACTTTACACAGCTATGAGGTATGAGGCGACACCGAAGTGATTCGATTTTGGGCGCTCTGCCAATTAAATTTTGTTTTCTAGAAGTGCTTTTATGACATTTTTAATGATATTCAATGCACTTAGCCAGCAAGAAAAAAATCAATATTTCAACCAAGCACCAAAATTGATTATTGGATTTGAAACTGATATTGATTATCATCTTGTTATCCAGTATCTATGGCAATACAAATAGCTTTATGCTGGATATATTGATTCTGATTCATTCTGATGTTTTTCTCCTCCAAATTCATAGATTTCTTGATTGTAAAGTATATATTTTTCAGTATATTATCTTAATTGTCCAAAAGTCAAGGTCGTTCTAGTGACGCAGTGTTCTTTGAACACTTTTGATCTAGTTTAAACAGCCCCTTACTGCATTCACGGGTCCAAATGTCACTTAGCCCCTTACTGCGCTCACAGATCCATATATCACTTGGCCCCTTACTGCGCTCACAGATCCATATGTCCACTTAGCCCCTTACTCAACTCACACAGCGAAATATTAACATTTTACTAGCCTTAATTCAAGCATTAGAGCTCTTTTATTTTGTAATATATTAAATTTGTAGATATAAATGATTGTTTTAAACAGCCTTTAAGCAGTATGGTAGATGTTTAGATAAAATAAATGACTATAAATGCAGATGTCTTGCTGGATATTTAGAATTCATTGTGAAACAGGTAATATCAATACTACAGAGCAAGATAATTATCCAAAAAGAAAAATAAATTAGCATATTACGGAATTGCCATACTTTTGTGTCTGATAATTTTATCTTTTTAGTGAAGATGTGAAGTTTTCTCATATTGATGAAGCTTTAATTGGTCTTTTTTCTGGTACATTGGGAATTTCTAATACATAGGTAATATGTAGAGTTACATGATAACTATTCCAACAGTGTTGTTGCTTTTTGCCATTTATCGAAACATCAATTGTTCTTACTTGGTGGCTCTGCCATAGCCCAGTCTCTGGAAGTGTAACTTTTGTTGATCAAGACAAAGAGAACTTTTGGAGAACTGCACAGCCAGTTCAGGTACACACCCAACTTCATGTGTTATTATTACCAAATACATGCTATGCTCATGCTGTCAATCCACGGGAAGTCATTCAAGTGGGCGATATTAGGGGAGCTCATGTGCTTTGACTCAATAAAAATATTATGTGCCAGTCACATATCCTGTGGAGATTGCACGTTCCTTGAACGTATGTGTCTAGATAGATCAACAGATAATATATATAACAGTAATTATCATCTAGAAATGTAATTTAATCCATACAAAAACATTTTATATGATAAGACTACTTCGATTGGCGTTAGAAAGGAATATATATGTATGTGCATGCGTGGGATTTTGGTGAAGATCATTTTTTTTCAATGCTCTGAAATAAATTAAAGTATTTAAAGTATTTAGTGATTATAAATGTAGTAGCAGTAGCTAATTACTGATGTTTATCATAGTGTACATTGGGATTTGTGACTATCTTAAAGTCGATAATTCTTGGGTTTTTGTATGTTGTGTTTTTTTCACTGGACTTTGCCGCCATTGGAAAAAGTGCATAGATTCTCATATTATTACCTCACCAAACGAAATTGTTATTTGAAGTGAAAAACGTTATGTCAGGTAGGGGAATAAGAAAAACTCATCACCAAGCCTGAAAGGAAGTGTGGATAAACCTCCGGTGAGAAAAAGCAATAAAAAAGTATGCAAGAATGTGATAGAAGTAAGAGTGTTGAGATAATGAGTGTTTCTAACAATGTCAAATGACATGTTGAATGATGATGGTGACAAATCCTTGTAGGATGTGCTGAGTGCAAGAATGCATATGTGGATGATAGAGACAAAAATGATACAGTGTGAAAGGTCTAACAGCTGGATATGTATTAAATGTTATGGTATGGATGAACAACAATATTCCATACTGAACTCGTACTCTGATAGCCTTACTAACAAAGTCCACCTATTTTTGTGACACATGTACCATGCGTGCAGTTGCTGCAGTTAAAGAAAGAAAAGACTATTGGGGACCAATACCGTGAGTACTACTCTATTATCAGGGACGAGATTGGGGGAGATTCTAGAAGTGAAGACGACTTTAGAAGGTAAGATCTCGGATGAAATAGGGGCAATCAAGCAGGGAATATATAGAACTTAAATAGCAATGTAAGGATAACGTGCAAGATACACCAACTTTCCATAGAAGAAACCTTCAGAGAAATTTTAGGAGGGCAAGATAGAAAGAAAATTTACTTGTGTTTGGAATCCAAGAAAGTGACAGCGACGACCCACAGATAAAGGAAACAACATGATTCGAAGAAACTAGCAGAGCTATTAAAAGATATGAGAATTGATGTGCCTTTCAGTGATCCAATAAGACTTGGCAGAGTTTATCATCTAGGGATAAGAAAAAGTAAAACTAAATTTGTATACAAGACTATTTATATGGTAGAATATAATAACTAATCAAAAAACATTTGGGGTATTTTATTACAAAATGAATGGTCTCTTCTACTTGTTGGTAAAATATGGTAAGTCCATAAAAATCATAATATTATAAGAAATATTCAAAATCAACATACAATGCTGCTGTGTACATTTAGACAAGATAAAATATGATTGTGACTTATTTGATGGACTAGTTCATGCTAAGGGCTAAACAAAATTGTAAGTATTACAGCACGTTGGCAAATCAGTGAATGCCTAATTGCTTATATCAATTCTGCCACTTTATATGACCTCATCTTTTAAATTACTGTTCTCTTAATGAAAATCATGTACATGTATGACACACTGAATAGTGCTACTTAAGATAACATATAATTTTAATTGGTTTAAAAAATTAAAAGCATGTGTGATGTCTTTTTTTTGCGGACATCAACTTTATTCCACTAATTTTTGGCTTGTAACATTTTTTTCCTTCCTTCGGACAATTATTCTGTAAATTATTGGAAATCATCCATGCTAAAATGCCACACCCACATGAGAATTTTTGTGCATCTTCATAGCTTGTAAAGATGTGCTAACAGTCACACTTATATAGAAAAATTGAACATATCTGGCTTTTTAACTGTGTAGCCATATTGTTAAGAGGCAAATGGGCTATGATTGGAACAGCTGTGTTTATATGCTTTAGAAACAATTAACTAATCCCTATATTAGGTCCAGATTTCACATCCAATGACTGCTTAGGCATGAATGGCATTGTATAATCTCTTGTGCATTTGGATATTATTGAACAATAGAAGTTATGCTTTCCTTCACTGGTTTAAGTCAGTAGCAGTTCCAACCATGCAAATTTGCCTGACGTTTTTAATTGGGCTTTGCCTGTTCAAAATGTCTATATTTGCAAATTTAAAGAAACCGGAAACTTTGCGTAGGTGCAGGATATTACTTTAAATCATATCTAATAATTTTTTTTAGAATAAGTGTTTAAGGAAAAAGTTTTTAATCTGGCAAAAAGCAGTGGAATGAAATTGGTGCTACCACAATAGGCTGATTTTGGGCAAGATTCCACTCAGATTGTTCAAAGTGGTGTGCAGGATCCTATATACCTCTACCAATCTCTGTTTATATCAGGTTTCAATTCTAATGTTAGAATGGCCACCCTCAATGGGCATTTGAACTACTAATGTTCCACATCAAGCATCTTAATTAAGGGGTGTACAATGTCGCGACACGCAAAATTGGTCTTTGCTGCATTCAGCGTGCGTTTGCGTTGAACTGATCAAAACGTGTTTAAATGCAGAGTTGGCCACTTTTTCTTTTTTCTTTTAGAATATTGTTCTTGTCATCGATGCTCTCAAATTCAATTTAACAAATGTTCCAGGTATATTTTCATGAAAAGGGGTCGTTTTTGCATGCTTCATCTTGACTTCACTCCCTATACTGTCTCTGATAAGGTCCTGGGACTTTTTTTTACAATGCTACGATCGTTGACTCTGTATCAAACGGAGAGAGATTCTGGGACGAGATGCTTGCTTCCATTTCCGCGAGTCTGCCTTCTAAATTGGCCACATCCTCACCTATGCTATCAATCTCGGTATGAATAGTTTTGTGAAAGTCCTCAAATCTTTGGTCTAAATCTTTCTGAATCTATTATTTTAAATTTTGAATTTCCTTGGTAAACAGCAGTTCAACCTTTTCATGAACCCTCCTCAATTCGCGCATTTCTTTGGTGTTTTGTTTCTCTTTTTTATTGTCCACTCTTGTACTTAATTTGAAAGTATGCATAGCTGTAATGTTCTTTTTATAAATTCAATTTTTACAAATTCAATTGCAGATTATATGATTTTTTCACCAAACTACAAGTTGCACTGTACAACTGGCAAGAGATTAATGAATTCAATACCCTGTACTAAGTACTAACTATTCAAAATTAATCCTGATGCAAACACTATTTATTTTTCACAGAAAGTTATCGTTTCACTTTAAATTGTCATTTTAAAGTTATCGTTTCACTTTAAATTGTCATTTTAAAAATACACATATATCCACTTTATTGGCATCAAGTGAATCCATGTAACAAGCACAACACTCATCCAAATTATAATGCACGAGAGTTATGATTTCTCTAAGAAAATGTCAAGAAAGCTCTCTGAAGAAAATATCCCTTCTCTATAGATCTAGTAGATTCTAGGCCATAATCCTATCATGTGGTTCAATACTTGTGAAGCCTATTCGTGTATTACTGCAGTGAACAGTGTGAATATTTCCATTTGTTCTTGATTTTCAGCAAACTACTGCAACATTATTGTACATGTGTCGTTGGTATATATATAATCCGTCTCTTGCATTAACAATCAAATGAAATGCCAACTGCCAACTGTATAATATCCCATGTCATGAACGAATTAAACATAAACATACACAAACTCTTGACATTACTGCTACTTTGCCTGGATACTGAAATTTGACAGTACTTGCTATTAGACTAGATCTACTTTTTTTTTAGATCTAGACTAATACATTCACGGACGACAGATCTAGGCCGATTTTTTTTATTGATTTGAAAATTGTAACAGATTTTTTTTATACACTGTTGCACCTTTAACCTTGATATAGAAATGTTGCAATATTTAATTATACTGGTGCAAGTAACAAAGTAACATTTACATGCAAAAACACAGCGACCACTATTATTTTTTTTAGGACTAAACTCTTACGTCGAGCGAAAAAACACGGGCTGCTTACGTAATTGGTAGATAAAATAATGTTGGTTAGTTAGCTTAATTGGCACCTTGTCAGGCATATTATTTCAAAATGAAAGACGAAAATAAGAAATGGATTTGATGATGTTAACTAATTGGAGAGAAAGACCCTCTTCTGGAGACCCCAAAAATAAATTAATCAATGACAAAGTGATAAAAATCCGTTGTTTGGCTGAAAAAAGATGTTTTATGGCAGAAATGGTTAAATCTTGATAAGTGGAACGATAACAAACTATTTTGTTTAATATCAATAATATGATCGCTTTTACATCTTTTCACTTCTCAGTTTCCATTGTGATTAAGAATACTGAGTACATTATGATATGTAATTTCTGTTATTTTGTTAGTTTTAATGCAATAGGTGTATATTATATATATTATGTTAATATTATTCATATTGTGTGACAAATACGTCAGCTGCTGGTTTTCATGTTGCTGTGCATCGAATCATTTTCATGTTACTGTTCTGAAATAAATGTTTGACATAGACCATGTTTGTTCATATGACTCTACAATTCACGGCTTATATTTAACAGTTTATGGGCCCAGGATGCCAAGTTTAAATTATTAAGTTGACATTGTATGCTGGCGTGTTTATGTTGAACAATTTGTGGTCGGGAGTGTTGGTGATAGCGCTGTATATTTGCTATACTATTATTCAAAGACATTTGTCAAATTTCAAAAGGAACTTTGTTCGTGCTAAATGATTGTATTAGTGAGGTTGGGGGGGCGGAGGGTAGAGAGGTTGCTTCAAAAGTAAATTTATATATGTTTCTATTAGAAGGATTTTCGAGATTTTTGTTTTTGGTGGAAATCGTGTTGAATTACACGTCAGGCCCGAAAATTTGGCAGTTCTTTAATTTTACAACATTTAATCTTTATCATCACTAAGAAATAAATATAGTAATGTCGTTGTTGTGATATATGTATTTTATTCTGCATTTGTTCGTGGCCAAATCTAAATTCATAGGAGAATTTGAGGCCATGTTTGCATACTTTAAACGCTATAATTTCACTCGTAATAAAGCAACAAACTGCGTTTTACCCGGAAATCACAGTACACCAGCAGGATAAAGTTCATCGACATAAAAAAATCAAAATATATTGTTACCTGCACCAGCCGGTTGCACTTAAAAGGTTCTATTATTCAAAGTATTGATGCTGATTCTTATTATCACACTTTGAGACCATAATATTCTACATATTTTAAGAAATCTATCGAATACTCCCCAGATCAAGACGACAATAATGCTCTTTATTATCGCCCTACCTGTCTGCTAACATATCGTTTATCGAAAGGGCTATATTAACAATATGCAACAACCATGCGCGCTTGACTAAGGCTGATTCTTTGAAACCAGCATACGCATAAATTATGATAATGAGCATGAAACGTGAAGAGGGTTATTGGAACAACCCTCGTCTCCAAAATGGTGGTCACCACCTATTCATAAGTATTATCTTGGTTTTCTATTGAGTAAACACACTATACGTTTACTTTAATGCTGAGTTGGATAGGTATTAGCTCGTAGATTGTGTACACATGAACGTTTTAGAAGTACATAGTATAACAAACAGAAAACTTAGCCTAAAAAGTAATCAGATGAGAGGAGGGCTGGGGGTTGTTGACAAGTACCATTCTTGCATGATGAGGGTTGTTGAAATTAAAGATGAGGGTTGTTGCAAATGACATGCTTTTTATTTATATAAATTAATATTAAATTCTTGAAAGTGTAATATATCATACATTTACTTACATTATATAATACAATACAATAATACATTTTACAAAAAACTTGTGTAATAGATGGGAAATTCATTATAAACATCAGTTACAAATATTTTGCCCAGGGATAGGACATTTCATTTCAAATGATTCTTTGGTCTCAATAGAGGTAATGGCAGTTCCATCTCTACTAATAACTGCATAAGGCCCATCTGTATTCAATGGTAGAACCACCTTTTATCTCTGAATCGGAGGTGTTGGCCGCCATTTATAAGACGAGGGTTGTTGCAATAACCCTCTTCAGTGTAGTGTACAAATCGCATCAGCAATAAAAATAAAAAAAGACTATATAAATATAAAATATGTGTTTTTATTAAAGATTTATAAATTATGACAAAGGTGAATTTATTGGTAACACGAATATGTATCTTATTTTAGAAGTAAACAACTATAATTATGTCTGCAAGTGGATAAAATATTTGTGTTTTAATTGTGTGTGTGGCCCGCCCAATATGGCGCCGGTAAGTTGAAGAAAAAATGCTGTGAGGTGATAATTTATAATATTCTCTTAAAATATTCAAGTAAAGATTAAAATAACTTGTCTGCGATGATTCCTCATACGGTTATACATAAAGTTATCTAGTTTTAATTATAATGACACTGGTGTTATACCCCAAACGGATGCCTTGTGTGTTGAACCTTTTGACAGCCATTAAATGTGAAATGAATTCTAGGGGACCCGGACCATTCAGTATTTATGACAGGGTGGTGTAGTAGGGTTTTAGGGCAGGCCATGAACTTTTTTCACAATGTTTGGAGGGGGCTATCAATTTTTCACACACTTTTAAAGGGGGAGGTGCGGGCTATCAATTTTTCTCATAAAATTTACCCCTGGGCCCCTGGGGGGGGGGCTATTATATTTTTCACAGCAATTTTTTTTAAAATCCTCCTGCCCCACCCTGTCATAAATACTTAATGGTCTCTAGTGTATCTACACTAACGTAATATGGTCAACAACGAACATAACTTGATACGGTGCCGTGGGGCGCCTCCACAGGGCGGGAGGGGGATATCCCCTGAAATTTTTGAAAATGTGATGCATTTTTCTGCAATCTAGTGAATAAATTACAGCAAATTTAACACGGCATAATCAACTTGAAACATCTTGTTAGTGGGATTCCTGTTAGTGTTTTATTCTGTCAAACCCATCTTCTAAATCTTATTAGACCTATCCCAAAAGATTGTTGTCCTCATGATTCTTATTGGACATTGAACTATTTTAGGTCTTTCAAGTTCTTAATTTGCCGTAGGCACATCTCAGGGAGGAGGGTGTTTTGTCAGGGACACCCACCTTCTGTGTGGGGGCCAGGGGTGCCCCCTATAATTTTTTTGTAAATGTGATGCATTTTTTCTGCAATCTGCTAGTGAATAATAAATTACAGCAAAATAAAGAACTTGAAAGACCAAAATAGTTCGAGGGCGGGGGGGCTAGGACTATTGTTCTGTCTGTCTGCACGCTTTCTAAAAGTTGCTTTTGTTTCTAGTATTTCATAGTTTATATCTTGAAGGATAAACATATATCCTCCTCCCTTGGCATTATTTTTTTTATTTCTTGTGGTCGTCTGGATTCTGGGCTATTGGATTCTGTTCTACTTTGTACAGTATAGGTCCGAATATCAATTTTAACTATTATTTTAATTAGATAATTTTAAAGTTATGTCATCTAGTGTACATAAAGTTAAATAAATTATTGACATGTAAATTGGTTCATTAGTTTATCTTTACTTTTATGTATATTGTTAACAGAAATTAATAATTTTAATGATACAAATTCTCAAAGCCTAAAAAATTCATTCAAATACTAAACTACGACATGAAGAAATTAATTAAGATTTACATTTTTTAATTAATTATTCAAATATGTCACAAAATTATTAAACAACAAAGAATCATTCGCATTTTTATAATGCAATCTAGTCTAGAGCTACTATTTGGCAAAGACAGATATCTACATAGTGTTGTTTAACACGTGTTTAATTTAGCACAGGGGCCTGGACATGGCTCATCTGCCGCGTGTCCCCTAGAAACACAAGTAAGGTCAGTCCCCGCGGCCAGCCACCGCGGAAGCCGCCGCGGCCAGCCACCGCGGAGGCCGCCGCTGCCCCGCCGCCTATCGGCCACATACTAGCATAAAAGCAGCGTGCGCGGTTTCCCGCCACGACTACTCAGCTCTCGACCAACTCTGGCTGTGCTGGTCAGACTTCATAACGTGTAAATTGAGAGCGGGGTAGCCGTCAGCGTGTTGTTGATAATCGTGCACCTCCTTGCAATAGTTCTATATGTTATCCTCATAGTTTAAGTATCTATATAGTGCACACGGATTTCTGGACGATAATTTTACGTACGGTAGCAAACACTAATATTTTATGGACTAAATAAAGTTGTGACTTCCAAAGGATTCCTCCTCATTCTTCTAACTAAAAACCCACCTATAGTTTACAAACAATATATAAGTGCGCATCCACAATAACATCGGACCCGAGCCTCAACGGTTCCCCCTGCCCGTGATCGAAGAGGACCCAGCCGTTTCTCCCCTCGGAGTTCACCCAGGAGCCTACAGGACGAGCTACATCCCGTTGCATCCCCGCGAGCGTTGGGCAGGAGAGAGGGACCACAGGGCTATCCCGGATGCGACATGGTGTGAGAATGTCGGCTATACTTAGGTGAGTTCTTGGTTATTTTGAATGTTGAGCGAATTAATTTTGGCCATTTTCTTATGCTCTGGTAATCACACCCCCCTAGATACGTTTATCAACAATCGCTTATGTATATACGTCATATTTTTGTGTGTTTCACAGCATGAACGCTATCAGGTTGATAGTATTTATCATACTGACATTGGCAATTTTATATTTTGTGTATACAAGGTTCGACTTCGCCGAATTGGCATTCAGCGTGATCAATCGCACACGCACGTTTGACTAGCTGTAACACTCAAGCTCACGCTCTGTTTGTTTATATAGAGCCAGTGGTTA
>JAGTTF010003219.1:0-12905 GCA_019095985.1 Streblospio benedicti | reverse complement strand
TCAGGGGGATATCGCCTCCCATGTCGGGCTACCCAAATCCTCAAAAAACCCGGCCCAAGTTGGCCCCGGGACCCTTAATTCCCCACCTGCGGGGTGTCGACATGGAGAAGCAGCCTCTTTGGGATGATGTGCCCCGGGACTGGCCCCGGTCATGTTAAAAAGGGGATTTTTTCCCCCGGGGGCCCCTCGCCTGCCGTGGGTGGTTTCCAAAAAGGCCCGACCCGGGTAGGGAAGCCCCGCAAACCGGGGCGGGGCACCAGCAGTTTTTGGCTTTTTCCCAAAGATCCCGGAAGAAGCCCACTGGGCCCCGGGCCCCCGAGTTTGTTTTCCACCCCCTCCCCTAGGCACAGTGGATGCAGGCTCTTAAAATCCGTAAGGGGCTTGCTCCCCCTCACGCCCTTTCGAAAACCCAAAAGCCCAGCCCCCCAAGCAGCCCTCCCGCGATTCAAACCCCCTGCTTTGGGACTGGACGGGGGCAAAACCACCCTTCCCCCACCCCGGCGGGAAAAGCGGGGGTGGGCCCTTAGGGGGGAAAGGTGGAAAGCATCCCTTGGGTGGCCCAACTCCGCTACCCGGGGCACCCCGGGGAGGGAAAAAGCCTCCCCCCGCGGGACATCTCCCACGCCCCCGCGACATTTTGGGGTGGGGGGGGGTCCCCAAAAGGCCGAAAAAGGGAGTGGGCGGGACCCTCCGCCCTGGAAAGGATTTAAAAGGGGGTTTTCCGGGGACGTTTGGGTTTCCCCCAAACAGCTCCCCCAGACCAGAGGGGGGGAATTTTAATAAGGAGGTGTTCCCCCCGGGCCCCCAGAGAGCGAGGGAAGGGGGAATGCACTGAAAGGGGGAGCTGGAAGTTTTGGGCAAAGTTGGGGAAGTTTTGAGGAAGGGGGCGGGTCCAGGAGGAGATCGCGGCAAAACCCAAGGGGGATTCATGGGCGTTCAAGAAAAGGGGGGTTTTGCGGTGCGCCCCCTTCAAGTGGGCGGAGCTGCAGGGGCCCTATCCGGGGGGAGTTGGGCCCCGACCGCGGTGGGGCCCGCCCCGACTTTCGGGTAGCGGGACGGGGTTCCCTACAAAATCTTTTAAAACAATCGGGGGGAATCGCCAATCCCTTACGTTGCACTCCAAGGCCCCCGGTTTATATGGTTTTTGTCCCACACCCTTTCCCGGGGCCCTTCGGGATTTAATCCCGACAAAACCTTGGCCCCAACCTCCCCAGTACCCCCTGGGGCGGAGATTTTGGTAACTTTTTCCCCCGCTTTTCCCGCTCAGGCCTCGCCACGACCCACGGGGGGGGGCGCTTTTTGGGTGGGGATTTGGGGCCCCCCCCGACAAGGGGGCCCGGGGAAAGGAATTTGCAAAAAAAGGGAATTTTGCCGACATGGACCGATGCATCGCAAAAAAAAGGCCGGGCCCATTTTCGGGGATGCCACCTTTCAGGAGTTGAAAACTCCCCTGGGGGCCCCCACCATGCAGCCTCGCGCCCAAAATTGCGATTTTGGGGCCCTGGCCCACAAGGGGGACCGCCACCAAAAAGCAGGACCCAGATAAAACCTGCTCCCAAAACCAGCCAAAGGGAAAGCCTGGATTCTGCCCGGTGCCCAAAAGAGGTCCACAAAGAACGTCGGGGAGGGGAAGGGGGAAGGGGGGCCGGGCCCAAATTTCCGGCGCTCCCAGCCCGTCCAAGGGCAATCCGACCTACAGTGGCTTTTTGTGTTGTTTGCCGTCGGCTAATCGTACTCTACACGGTACACCATCCGACATCGTAGCCGGCGGCCCCTCCATGTAATTTGGCCCCTTTTGTGTACGGCCCTCTTCCAAATTTCCCTTCCCATTTCGTGTAATAAGTCGCGGGTCCTGTTACCCCCTCCTATTTTTAACGGTGTCCACAGTCCTGCTGCGTTTTACTTATACACCAGGTGGACGTTGGGGGAGAGTTTTTTGTTTTGTATATTTTCAGGTGCTCGGGCGCGGCAAGTGTGAAAGACGGCCCAAGTTGCGACCAGTGTCGCGAAGCGTCGCGTCAGCTTGCGGAATTGACCGCGAAGCAGTCGTGAATTCCCCGAACAATGGAGTGCGAGTGGAGAGAGAGTGTGGCCGCGCCCTGAGTGCCGCCCCGCGCCGTGAACACTTTGGATACTTTTTGTTTCGTTAATGTGTAGTTCCCACGCAGGTAGGCTATACCCTTAAAAAGCGGTGTAGTCCTAACTCCGTGTGAACTGGGGGAGTGTGTAACGAAACTAGTTCTTGTTAGGTCTCCAGTGCGCGAGGTTGCAGCAACCTCGCTGAGTATAAAGTAGCCATAAGTAAGTTGCACTGGACTAGGTTTATTATCCCCTTGTTACACACACCTTGTTGTTGTTCCTTCTTAAGCCCACTGTAGGATTAGGGACTCAGTACACTATAGTACTGAGACCAGGCCATTAGGGCCTCAGTTTCCTTGTAGACGCTAGTCGGATAGCACGTAGGGCTGGTAACCTATCCTCTTGGGGATAGGCCTTCTTTACTTATCTGACGGGGCTAGCCGGTGGCGAACCCCCCTCCTCCCGCGCCTGGGACCGCGTAGCTTCGTAAAGGGGACGCCCTGATCGTTGCGTGTCAGCACCGGTGCGAAGTCCCCTCCGCGTAGGGGCCTGTCGTGAAACCGGGTTAGTCACCAGGCACTCGCCCAGTACGCTGGACGGTGGCCTGTACGTGGGGTACCAGTTAACACAACGAGGAGTAGTAAGGGAACCAACATCGTCAAGGGATCAGTCGTCAGTCGCACGTCCTAGCCTCGGGCTAGTGGCGTCGAAGTCATCAACACTTTAAAATAGAATCAAAATGTGATTTATACATCTTCCCAGGGACCATCGCAGGTCGCACCTTTTTTCCCTTCCCCCCCACCACAGGGGCATGTTGATTTTTTTCTCAGGTGCATCTTTTCTCAATCCCTTGTGTACGATTTTCACTGCAAATATAGCAATATTAATAAATATAACAATTAATTAAGAAGGTATTGTTCGTGTGCAAATGCACTCAACATTTAACATTCAATATAACTATGCAATTGTAACATTGTAACAAGTAGTTGTCAGGAACGCCATAAATCTCCCCCTTCCCCAAGGTCTATCATTTTAAAATTAAATTCAAATTCATCAAAATGTATAAAGAAATAAAAACACACAATCCAAAATAAAAAAACATCGAAATTCTCAAAAAATAAAAATAAATTGTTTTTTTGTTTTTAAAAACATTTATAATACAATATCTTCATCAAATGTAGGCCAAACTACACCAAATTCTAATCAGGTCTGGAGAGTAGTGACAAGGAAGCTAAATTTGATGAAAATTTGTGACAATAGGTCAAATACTTCTCCCTGTAAAGTGATAACAAGGTATTAACACATATCTCTCATAAGTTTGTCAAACATAGGCTAAAGTATAACTATCTCAATTCAGCTATGGACTTGTATAGTGAACAAAATTGTAAAGTTTCATGACCATAGGTGAAATACGTTTCCCAGTACAGTGGTAACAATTGTTTTATTCAATATTCCAAAAAATTTCTCAAAAGTAGGCCAAAGTACTCAAACATCAAATCACGTGAAAAGAGTGATATAGACATACCAAATGTCAAGTTTGCTGATGACAGGTCATAAACTTCTTCAAGAGACAGATAAACACAAATTAGTAATAATTTGTTTTTAAACACATCGTAAATTCATCAAAAGTAGGTCAAAATACACCAAAATCTTATCAGCTCAGAAGAGTAGTACAATGAAGTTAAATATGAAGGTTGGTGACTATAGGTCAAATACTTCTCCCTGTAGAGTGGTAACAAGGATTATAACGTAACGTTCATAAGTTTGTCAAAAAGTAGGCCAAAGTACACCTATGTCTATTCAACTGTGGCAAATAGTATTATGGACAAAACTGTGAAGTTTAATGACCATAGGTGAAATACTTTTCCCAGTGCAGTGGTAACAATAGATCATAATAATTTGTTTTTTTAAAAAATTTGTAACTTCATCAAAAGTAAGCCAAAAGTACACCAAAATCTAATCAGCCTTTGGAGAGTAATACAACAAAGCTAAATAAGAAGTTTATGGACCATAGGTCAAATACTTCTCCTGTATTATGTTAACAAGGTTTTTTTATATAATGCTCGTAAGTTCATCAAAAAGTGGGCCAAAGTACAAACAAAATTTTTGATAGGTACTTTTTCCCCTCAAACAAGACATATTCAATTTGCAAATCAATCACTCAAGAAGTCTTTGAGTTATCAGCCTGTTTATATCAGACACACGCACGTAGGCACTCTCATGCACACACAGGGCACTCACAGACAGAAGCAAAGGTAGAAATCTCCCTCCGGACTTCGTCCCAGGGAGATTTAAATCTTATAAATTCTATTCCGTCTCTCTTTATGTTCTATGACAAGCAAGTTCCGACAATTGTAATGACATAGCTGAAGAGAGATATTACAACCCTAAGCTTACTTTTGATTATATCAAGTGGCCTTGGCGGGACTAGAACTCACAACCACAAGGTTGTGAGACCAGAATACCATGATTCCAAGCAGCGGGGGTTAAACCAAAGAAATTAGATGTCCCAAATTTTCCATCCTTAGGTGGGATTCGAACCCACAACCTTTGGTTAGAGATGAAAAGTGACCCAGTATGTATGCTGGAGTTACAAAGACAACGGTTTGGACGTGTAAACATTTAACACCCTGCTGCTTGGTATGATGGTATCATTCTTGTCTCACAACTTTGGTGAGTTTGAGTCCAATCAGAACAACTCAATATAGTCAAATAGAAGCTTAGGGTTGTAAAATCTGTCTTCAGCTATGATGCCATTACAGTATTAGGGAACTTGTTTGCAATAGAACATAGAAAGACAGTCTTTGTGTTTACTATTTAATCAAAGATGATTTACATTTCCTGAAATAATACATAATAGTTATTAATACCATGCTCAGCTATTGTAATACTAACTACATACAATCTGTTGATAAAAAGAAATAAAGTCAAAACAAACATATAAGAATGGAGACAGATTGTAAATGTGTGACATAAATCCAAATGACCATTAATGCAATTCAACAGTATATACAGTACCTAATTAATCTCCATAATCTCATGCTTGCATAATTGCATCTACTGGATTATACTCTGTAAACTATTTCTGTAATAGTTTCCATATATATTACAATAATAACCCATATCACTACATCCCCCCAGTCCGAAAAAGCTCATCTTAGAGAAAGCTTTGCAGACTCAATGTCAAATCCATTTTCCTGATTCGGGCTTGTACTTTTTGGGGGTCGATGTTCTTTTTGTGGGCGATTATGTGGTTCTGCCACATGTAGTTAGGTTAAGCTCTGACGAGGGTAATCTTGACCCAGCTTGGGGTTGTAGCCTGTCTGATTGGGAACTGCAGTGTGGTTGCAGGCTCATGATCATCCACAACATTCCTGCTATCTTCTTGCTGTGGTGAGGTTAGACTGGCGGTAGTCTCATATTGGGGTTGCGCTGTAGGCGGCAATTCATTCGAAAGTCATTAGAACCAGTATTGAACATGCCTGAGTTAGGTTCCATGGGATTACCCTCAGGATTTGCAGTCTGGTAGGTTGCAACAGGATAACAGATTGATTGTGAAACTGCAGTAAAAGGAAACCAAAATCGGCGGTTGCGTAGTGTCAACCATCCAGAACCATCTACTTTTATCCTATACTGATCATTACCTAACAATTCAACTACAGTTCCTGATCGATCCCATTTGGTAGAGTGGTTTCCTTGCTGGTTTTGTGTGAAAACTTTATCACCCAAGGCAAGGGACATAGGCGCATGTGAGCCTGTAATGATTCGGTTGTGCGGGTAATTCTAGATCGTAGGGATTCTTCTTTTTGCTTCCCATGCTTGATGCCAGGTTGGGTGAATGTATGGATTAGAATATTTCTCTAGATGATTCACAAATGAGAGACTGTCCACGCAGAGGCTGGCCAAATATAATTTGTGCAGGGGAGAGTTTGCAGTCGGGATCTGGCGTGTTGCGCAGTTGCAGTAATGCTCGTACGAATCAGTCGTTGTTGAGACTGCCAGTGGGGCCCGTGTTTGACATCAGAAGGCATTTCACTGTTTTAACTGCTACCTCGGCCCTGCCATTTGACTGCGGGAAGTAAGTGGAAGAGAGATTCTATGGTTCACGCCCCACAGTTTGAGGAAGGCTTCCGTGCTGCCTGCCAAGAATTCAGGGCCCCCATCACTGGATAGCTCTTCCGGAACTCCAAAGTGGCAAATAGGCATCGTAGGTGCCTAATTAATCCTGCAGCACCTGCGTGAGAGTTGTGCCAGCCGGAGAGCTAAACACTTCCGTCCATCCAGAGAGCCTGTCACCCACTACCAGGTAGTGCTGGCCAGCATGAGAGAAGAAGTCTACAAACACAGCTTCAAATGGTGTAGTGGGAGGTGAGGGATGGTGTGGGTGGTGTTGCTGCCTGTGATGGTGCATTCCTGATACAGTCGGCACACAAAGTCTCTGGTATTGCGAATGTCCTTGGACATCCCTGGCCAATAGGCTATAGCCCGTGCTCGCTGTTCCATTGCTGATGTCCCTTGGTGGGCTGCATGAAGGTGATGCAGGACTTGATATCTCATTGACAGTTGAATAATAACTCTGTCTTGAGACATTAGCACGCCTTCTTGCAGGTATATAGAATCACACACAGGCCACAGAGTTTCAAGACAGGGTTCCAAGCGGGCAAGATGTAGGTTACCATTTGTGATCGTATTTACCAAACAGCTGAGGGCTGGATCCAAAGTGGTCTCTTTTGCAATTTTGGACCATGACAATGTTGTTATATCATTCGTTGCAGTGCGTATAGCAGCCATGAGAGCATATTCTGTCAGGTCGTGGTTGGTAGGCGAATCTAGTCTGTCACTGTCTCCCCCCCTTGATGGTGATGGGTTGTGTGATGTCGCATCAGCTGCATGGTTGGACTTGCGGGAAGATGTTTGATCTCAAAATACCATGGGAGGGTGCGCTGTTTTAGCCGGAACAGACGTGTGTTCGAGATTTCATCTAATGTCCTGTCACCAAGAATCTTAACCAGAGGTTTATGGTCAGTGACAACAATGAGATTTTCACAGCCCTGGGTGAAGTAACGTGTTTGCTCTAGTCCCCCAAGCGACAGTTAACGCTTCTCCTTCAATTGGTCCGTACCGTTGTTCAGCTGATGCAAGGAACCGAGAACCAGCCAGAGTGATCCTCCAGCCTCCAGTGCAGCAGTCAGGGATGCGAGCTTGGCAGTTGCATTGTTGCTGAAGCAGGAAGTAGCCAATACACCGTTGTTACCAGTCTGGGCGAAGGCAGGTGAGCTTGTGTGGGTCAAAATCTCAACCCCTTCACGAATGGAGAGCACAATGGCCTTCTTAGATAGCTGGAAGGCTTCTTCAAGCTCGTTGGACCAGCTGAACTTACAACGGGGGCTCAAGAAGGATGTGAATCTGGCCATGGAGTCCCGCCCCCTGAGCATAGTTTGCCACCTGGTTCACCAGGCCGAACCAGCTCCTGATGTCGGTTGTGGATTTTGGGGACGGGGAAGTCTCTTATGGCATCCAGGTATTTAAGTAGTGGTTCAATAGATGAATCGGACACCCTGAATCCTGCAAAATCAACACTTCTCTCTGCGAACTGGAACTTGTCGGGGTTCATCACTACACCAGCCTGACCAACACGTGTCAGCAAGTCAATAGTTCTCCACCAATGATCCTCTAACTCGGCATTATAGTGGATAGTGTCATCGACGCATCGCTCCTTTCGACAAACGACGACAGTATGGCTTCAAAGCGACAGTTATATCCATCACCTGACGATAGGAAGCCTTGAGGCATTACAAGAATTGAATCCACAAGCAGACTTGGGAAACCACATTATAGTGTAATTCTTGTGCAAAACACACTTATGGACAGACATGCAATATATCCGAGCTAAACATTATTATTCAAATAATGATTTATCTTATCCTAAAGGTATATGAATACAATCTTTGAACATTCAATATATAAACATTAAAATTGAATGTATAACATTTCTAATTAAATGACAAAAAATTTTCAATTGCAGACTACAGATAACTTGTAATATTTGACTTTTGTAATGGAAAAGTAATGACATCACATACAGTTAATTCTGTAGCCAGACTTCCATGACCATCAATGACTAAGAGACTGGGACTAAATCCACAGTGGTAGCAATAAAAGTCATAGGTATGGCGGGTCATGGCTTCAAAATGAAGATACATTGCATATATGTTTGGAGGGTAAAAATACCCATTCTGAGTTTAAGCGACACAATCATCCGACCAACTGCAATGTGCGTCGGGAAAAAATAATGATTATAAATAAGGATGTTGAGGAATCAGCAAACATCTGTGTCACCTAAACACAAAATCGTCACATTGTACACAAGATCTCGCCTGTTAGACTGTAATCAAAATTTTAAGACAATTAGACTGGAATATAAATCAATGTGTTGACAGCAAGTTCTTTGAGTAACCTTTTCTATCATAACTAAGAAATGGTATTGAATATCTGCATGATAATTTTAGGAATGCTACGTTACGTTTTTGCCTGACCTACATTGTAATTGGTAACATTCTGTATACACTAGACACAATATGGAATGGACAACTTACATAAATAATAATAACAAATTGAAGTCCATAGCGCAGCTGGTGTAAAAGATCAAAAGTTAAAAAGTTCTCATTGTCATAATTGTGCAGGCCATCTTTTTGTTCTAGATAATGCCATACAAATTGGCACGAACTTTTCGGTTATGCTTCAACATCTATAAATTGAAAGTGCCATCACGGACCATGCAAACCAGCACAACCATCAGTATAAGAACCAGCTATAGACTGGGAGGGAGCCAGAATAATAGACAGAGAAAGTGAATGGAAAACCAGGACCATCAAAGAGTCTGTACACATCCGGGAACCTGCAAGCAGGTTATGAACAGGGACGAGGGGGGCACCAACTCTGCGAGTTTATGATTCCATCCTCGTTCAGGATCAGAATATTTGACTTGTGACATTGGCGGCGGAAGAACATTATGAGGATGCCAACAGTTGTTTGGTGAAACTGTAAATGTATTTTAAAAATCTAGTGTTGTGAGCAAAGAAAGATGAACTAATATATTGTAATACTAACTACATACAATCTGTTGATAAATAGAAATAAAGTCAAAAGGATAAAATACTTACAAACATATAAGAATGGAAACATGATTGTAAAATGTGTGACATGAATCCAAATGACCATTAATGCAATTCAACAGTATATACAGTACCTAATTAATCTCCATAATAATCTTCTCATGCTTGCATAATTGCATCTACTGGATTATACTCTGTAAACTATTCTGTAATAGTTTCCATATATATTACAATAATAACCCATATCACTACATCCCCAGTCCGAAAAGCTCATCTTAGAGAAAGCTTTATGGACTCAATCTCAAATCCATTTTTCTGATTCGGGCTCGTACTTTTGGGATTGATGTTTCCGACATGGGCGTTATGTGGTTCTGCCACATGTAGGTTAAGCTCTGACGAGGGTAATCCTGACCCAGCTTGGGGTTGTAGCCTGTCTGATTGGGAACTGCACGGTGTGGTTGCAGGCTCATGATCATCCACAATGTTGCTGCTATCTTCTTGCTGCGGTGAGGTTAGACTGGCGGTAGCCTCATATTGGGGGTTGTGTTGTAGACGGCAATTCATTCGGGGTGTCATTAGAACCAGTATTTAACATGCCTGAGCTAGGTTCCATGGGATTACCCTCAGGATTTGCAGTCTGGTAGGTTGCAACAGGATAACAGATTGATTGAAACTGCAGTAAAGGAACGCAAAAAATCGGCTGTTGCTTAGTGTCAACCGTCCCAGAACCATCTACTTTTTATCCTATACTGATCATTACCTAACAATTCAACTACAGTTCCTGATCGATCCCATTTGGTTTCCTTGCTGGTTTTGTATGAAAACTTTATCACCCAAGGCAAAGGGGACATAAGCGGCGCATGTGAGCCTGTAATGATTCGGTTGTGCGGGTAATTCTAGATTGTAGGGCTTCTTCTTTTGCTTCCCATGCTTGATGCCAGGTTGGGTGAATATATGGATTAGAATATTTCTCGAGACGATTCACAAATGAGAGACTGTCCACGTGAGGCTGGCCAAATTTAATTTGTGCAGGGAGAGTTTGCAGTCGGGATCTGGCATGTTGCGCAGTTGCAGTAATGCTCGTCGTAAATTGGTGGATTTGAGACTGCCAGTGGGGCCCGTGCTTGACATCAGAAGGTGTTTCACTGTTTTAACTGCTACCTCGGCCCTGCCATTTGACTGCGGGAAGTAAGCGGAAGAGATTCTATGGTTCACGCCCCACAGTTTGAGGAAGGCTTCCGTACTGCCTGCCAAGAATTCAGGGCCCCCATGACTGGATAGCTCTTCCGGAACTCCAAAAGTGGCAAATAGGCATCGTAGGTGCGTAATTAATCCTGCAGCATCTGCGGGGAGTCGTGCCAGCCGGAGAGCTAAACACTGTCCATCCAGAGAGCCTGTCACCCACTACCAGGTAGTGCTGACCAGCATGAGAGAAGTGTGCAAACACAGCTTCAAATGGTGTAGTGGGAGGTGAGGATGGTGTGGGTGGTGTTGCTGCCTGTGATGGTGCATTCCTGATACAGTCGGCACACGAGTCTCTGGTGTTGCGAATATCCTTGGACATCCCTGGCCAATAGGCTATAGCCCGTGCTCGCTGTTTCATTGCTGATGTCCCTTGGTGGGCTGCATGAAGGTGGTGCAGGACTTGATATCTCAGTGACAGTGGAATAATAACTCTGTCTTGATACATTAGCACGCCTTCTTGCAGGTATATAGAATCACACACAGGCCACAGAGTTTCAAGACAGCGTTCCAAGCGGGCAAGATGTAGGTTACCATTTGTGATCGCACAAACAGCTGAGGGCTGGATCCAAAGTGGTCTCTTGCAATTTTGGACCATGACAATGTTGCTATATCATTCGTGTCAGTGCGTATAGCAGCCATGAGAGCACATTCTGTCAGGTCGTGGTTGGTAGCCGAATCTGGTCTGTCACTGTCTCCCCACTTGATGGTGATGGGTTGCGTGATGTCGCATCAGCTGCATGGTTGGACTTGCCGGGAAGATGTTTGATCTCAAAATACCATGGGAGGGTGCGCTGTTTTAGCTGGAACAGACGTGTGTTCGAGATTTCATCTAATGTCCTGTCACCAAGAATCTTAACCAGAGGTTTTTGGTCAGTGACAACAATGAGATTTTCACAGCCCTGGGTGAAGTAACGTGTTTGCTCTAGTCCCCAAGTGACAGCTAACGCTTCCCCTTCAATTGGTGCGTACTATTGTTCAGCTGATGCAAGGAACCGTGAACCAGCCAGAGTGATCGTCCAGCCTCCAGTGCAGCAGTCAGGGATGCAAGCTTGGCAGTTGCAGAGTTGCTGAAGCAGGAAGTAGCCAATACCACATTGTGACCAGTCTGGGCGAAGGCAGGTGAGCTTGCGTGGGTCAAAAATCTCAACCCCTTCACGAATGGAGAGCACAATGGCCTTCTTAGATAGCTGGAATGCTTCTTCAAGCTCGTTGGACCAGCTGAATTTGCAACGGGGGCTCAAGAAGGGTTTGAATCTGGCCATGGAGTCCCGCAGTTAAGCATAGTTGCCACCTGGTTCACCAGGCCGAACCAGCTCCTGATGTCGGTTGTGGATTTGGGGACGGAAGTCTCTTATGGCATCCAGGTATTTAGGTAGTGGTTCAATAGATGAATCGGACACCCTGAATCCTGCAAAATCAACACTTCTCTCTGCGAACTGGAACTTGTCTGGGTTCATCACTACACACCAGCCTGACCAACACGTGTCAGCAAGTAACTAGTTCTCCACCAATGATCCTCTCGGCATTATAGTGGATAGTGTCATTGACGCACGCTCCTTTCGCTCAAACGACAACAGTATGGCGTCAAAGCGTCTGTTATATCCATCACCTGACGATAGGAAGCCTTGAGGCAATAAAAGAATTGAATCCACAAGCAGACTTGGGAAAACCACATTATAGTGTAATTCTTGTGCAAAACACACTTATGGACAGACATGCAATATATCCGAGCTAAACATTATTATTCAAATAATTATTTATCTTATCCTAAAGGTATATGAATACAATCTTTGAACATTCAATATATAAACATTAAAATTGAATGTATAACATTTCTAATTAAATGACAAAGAATTTTCCATTGCAGACTACAGATAACTTGTAATATTTGACTTTTGTAATGGAAAAGTAATGACATCACATACGGTTAATTCTGTAGCCAGACTTCCAATGACCGTCAATGACTAAGAGACTGGGACTAAATCCACAGTGGAACCAATAAAAAGTCATAGGTATGGCGGGTCATGGCTTCAAAATGAAGATACATTGCATATATGTTTGGAGGGTAAGAAATACCAATTCTGAGTTGAAGCGACACAATCATCCGACCAACTGCAATGTGCGTCGGGAAAAAATAATGATTATGAATAAGGATGTTGAGGAATCAGCAAACATCTGTGTCACCTAAACACAAAATCGTCACATTGTACACAAGATATTGCCTGTTAGAGTGTAATCAAAATTTTTAAAGACAATTAGACAGGAATATAAATCAATGTGTTGACAGCAAGTTCTTTAAGTAACCTTTTCTATCATAACTAAGAAATGGTATTGAATATCGGCATGATAATTTTAGGACTGCTACGTTACGTTTTGCCTAACCTACATTGTAATTGGTAACATTCTGTATACACTAGACACAATATGGAATGGACAACTCATATAAATAATAACAAATTGAAGTCC
>JAGTTF010003198.1:0-15616 GCA_019095985.1 Streblospio benedicti | reverse complement strand
AAAGGCCCTTGGAAAAAACTTTTCCCCAAAAAGTTTCAAAAATTACCCCTTGAACTTTTTTTTTGGGGGCCCAAAATTTTTAAACAAAAATTTTGGGCCCTTTTTCAAAAAATTGGGCCGGGGAAAAATTTTTGAATTTAAAAAAAATTGGGTGAGAAATGGGGGAAAAATGAAAAATTAAATTTAAAATTTGATAATATTAAAAGAGGTATTTTTAAAATAAAAATTTAGGAAGGGGAGAAAATTTTAGAGAGAGGAGAAAGAATGCATGAAAGATGTTTCGGGGAAAAGATGGGAAAAATTTCCTAAGATGGTAAAAGTTTTTTTTAGATGAAGATGAGTGGGGAAAAGTGTAAAGAGGTTGAGTTGCAATAGTATGTGGACAATGAAGACTTATGGATTATGGATTCAGATAGATAGAGTCCATTGCGGCTCACTGACAGAGTGGTGATGAAGGGGACTGCCTTCATATGGATCCTCTAGGGATTTTTATTGATAACAATTATGATAACAATTATGTTTTCACAAATGTTGTGGGATGATACATGTGTTATGGATTGGGATGATTTTTTATGTGATTGTGAGAGTTTTGAATGTTTGAAGAGTTGATGGTGTTTTAGGCTTTCAAGCAGGGAGTGTCATTAAAGGGTAAAATGTGAGACAAGATCACGTCCTGTTCGCCAAGCTGCCCAAGATGCAAGAGCAGGATGAGGAACTCTACTAGTAGTGATAGTGATGGAGGATAGTTTACATGTATTGTGTGTTTGATGATTCTAACGTTGCATAAAACAATTGTATTTGAATTACATTCCATTGTAGTGTTATATGTTGCTTTGTGTGTTTTTTTTTTTGCAGTGATTTTTTGCTAAGTGTAAAATAGTTTTGTGTATGTATAAAGTATATGATTTGCTATTATAATATGTTTTGGAGAGATTTGGGTGTTGGGATTATAAAGTTGGGAACAAAAGGAAAAGAACAAAGATTGAAAGAATAAATGCGTGGAAGAATTGAGAGAAATCAAACTAGTTTAATTATTTTATCCATACAGATATGAAAATTGTTCGGTTTACAAAACATTTCCCGCCTGCACATGTGTTGATGGTTTATATTTGTGTGGTATTTAAATTGCTCTAGATATTTTAATATGCTGTTTTAAATATCCAAACCCTATCATATTCATCAGTCATTACCACCCGGTAACAACTCCACCTCCCTGCTGCGCTCACCGGCTGTGAGCAGTGAGTCGCCCTCCTCCTCTTCCTCACTCATCTCGAGCTGTAGGAATGACGCCAGTGCGAGGCCTTGAGTTTTTCTCGAGCGTGGTAGCACGCCCTGTGAGCTGAGCCATCAGCCGGGCCGTCTTCTGCACAGACTCAACCTCCCACGCCATGGTCGAGATGTGCTTCTTCATCTCGCCAGCGAGAGTCCTTACGGGTCTGGTCCAGCTGCCGCCAGCACGCGCCTAGGGAGAGAGGAGGAGGAAGTTCTAATAATGATGAGTTTGTCTAACTGTTTGTCTTTGAAAGCAAAACATGCCTGAGAATTTAAAAGTTCAGAGGTAGAAAAAGTAGACATGAGGCAAGTAAAAATTTGGCAGGACTGGTAAAATTTGAATAAAGACAGAGGTAAATTTTTTTTTCAACATCTGTAGATAAAAGTCATTATGTCTGGTAAAACTTAAGAAAGCAGGTACAATTTGAAGTCAGTGTATTTAAAATTTCTACATATGTAATTGAATCACATCTAAAAAGATACTGCTATAACCAAACATAGCATAACAGGAAACAAAAAATTTTTTTATGTAATACAACATGATTTACATACAATTTTTGAAGCTAAGATTGTTTAAATTATATCAATCCTTGCAAGAACCACACCCATATTGATATTAATGTACCACAAACAATGATGAAAAATATCTTTTACTACGCATTTGCAGAGTTTGTTGTATGTTGAGTTCAAAACTCACTTAATGTTTTGCAGCAACAGAGTTTGGACCAGGGTCTGTTTGGAACCATCACTGTTTTCATCTTCAGCTGGTCCTTTTTCTTCTCATTAACTGTCACCTGCAAATATTGAGGCTCAGTCACAAGAATCAAAATAAAGGTTTCCCTAAATACTTGATCCACTCTAAATGCTAATCAATGTGCTGATCAATTTTTTACAAAATAATTATCATAAGATAACCCATCTCTCATATCAAATAATCATATTTAGTGAAATATAGAAACAAAAAAAACATAAAATAACTGAACAGAAAAAAAGCAAACAAAATCTGACAACTTCTTTACTATGGGTGATTTAGAGTGCTGGTCTTTTTTCATCATGGCCTCTCTTCATTTCTTGGCTGCCTTGGCAGAAGCCGTTAACCTACTGAATTTTTTCCCTTTAAAGGGATTTCTTTTCGGTTTCTTTTGGCATGAAATTTGATAAAAAAAAAAACAAACAAAAAAATGAAAATTTGATTTACTTGAGCAATATACCGGAGTGAGTTCTTTACTGATGTTTTGAATCTAATTGAGGCTCTCACATCAAAAGCCTTTTTTCACAATCTACTTTATTTTTTTCTTTTACGGGAATGTTTTGGCTCATTTTTTATCTTTAAAAGCTCCTTCATTATGGGCATGAATTAGAGAGAGAATAACATCAGGTTTACTTAATAAAAATAAGTAATAAGTAATAAAGATAAAGAGTGTGTATGTGTGTAAAAATACAGCCATTGAAACTGCAGATATTCTTGGTGCCGTAATACATTAGAAATGAAATTTCTGATGTGTGCAAAAATCTTTTGAACTGAGAAAGGTAATTGCTCACATTGAATTTATATAAAATTTAGTTGTAAAATGTTCTTAAAAAAAAAGTATATCACTATTGATTTAATGAGTTGACATTTACTCATAGAGTTTGAGCTCAACACAAATGAATGAAACTAAAATCATAAGTATACAGATTGAATAAAAAACAATACTAATCATTTACTGACCTGATACTAAAAAGAGATAGCAATCCATATTACAATCATATTTCAAAAAAAAAATACAAATTTGTTATAATATTTAGCTAAGTTTCTTATGCAGAGGAAAATAACAAACACTTAACATTTTACTCATTTGAACAGTTTTTTTTCATTTCTAATTCTGAACTCTGCATAACAAGACATTGGTGATTTGACTTTTGAAGTTTTAATTTCTGCTCTTTTTTACAAATGATATCATCCATTTGAAAAAAGAATATAATTGTTATGCTAAGAAAAGTATGTTCAACTATGCTTTAACACTCTCTGATGCAATTTTTAGTTTGGCATATAACTAAGTACAAGTACCATAAACACCCTCAGAAGGGCGCTCGCTCACACCCACTGACAAACTAGGTCATGTCAAATATCAACACTATTTAAATGCCAACAACCGCTCGTGTAAAAAGCCCACCTCCTAAAGCTGCTCAATGTTCCACCTTAAAGCATGCTTGCTTGTATGTGAAGACAGGGGTGACATAGGGGTCCTTGAGTTCCATGTTCCACTATTTTTTTTACCCCTATGTTCCATGTTCCACTATCTCTTTGGCCCCTATGTTCCATGTTCCACTATAATTTCTCATGTTCCATGTTCCACTATGAAAATGATCCCAAGAAAACAATTTTGAACACATTTATCAGCAATTCTTTATATATGCGGACCCGATCAAATATATTTCTGTGGAAGTCCTAATATTTAACCAAATCAAATAATCTTCAGTCCTGATAAAGACAAGATATAGGGTAATAACTGCGCTGCCAAATAGAAAAAAGAAAAAAAACCAAGCGGATGAAAATATATCACAAAAAGTATACCCCTGGAGTCTGTTAATTCTTTGATGCATAAATGAACATTTGTGTGGCTATGTGCAAGTATAGAGAACTATCAAATTACAATATAAATGTAGAGAACTATAAATGTTTTTGGTCTTGTTATCAAAAATAAGCATTATCTCATCAATATCCAATATTTTAGTCCTGTAAGTTATGACAACAGCTGTACTTTCTTCACAACTGGCCATTGCGATGAAATTCAATCACAATTTAAAGCAAATCTTATTAAAACTAAGAATAAGATATGGCCTTTTATATCATTGCTGTACATTTGTCATACAACTATTACCAAATCAACATAAAATGCTATTACTTATCGTCCGTGGGGCAAAAGCAGTCTTGTCATGGTAATATTTTCTAATGTCACATTGCAGAATAAAAATTAAGTAATACAATTTCATGTAGTGAATAGTAACATAAGTATGGGCCTAGTATATAAATCAAATTAGCACAAACTAAAGCGATTCTTACCAGATTTATAATAGTGGGAAAAAATTCTATATTAATTTCCGAATGCAGAGTCCATATTTACAAAAAGTATATATTCAGGGCTTAACACGAACTTTTTTCACGGGCCCTGCTGGGCACATCATGGTCCAAATCCATGTGTCCTGATCTCATTTTTATGTGCCCTGAAATTTTTTAGCTAAACCGCAGATTCAGACGGCAAAATAAAAAAAAATAAAAAAAAATAGTTAAACTATGAGATCAACATGAAAACTTCATTTATACAATGTATGCTTCACCATAGGGAATACTAACACTGGATATGATGGTCGAGTTTGGCAAAAATTTAATAACTGGTACTTTTTTATGGCGTGCCCATCAGGGCACAGGAGTCTAAGATTTGATGTGCCCTGACTCAGATTTCATGTGCCCAGGACAATTAGGGCACCAGCTAGCATTAAGCTCTGATATTAAAAAAAAATGTACAGTTCATATCAAACAAATCTGATTAAAATTAGATAAACATTTCAGATTACAAAACAATTTCAAAATTTCACATGCATGTATAATGAGATAAAACTACACAATATCACAGGAACACAGTACCAATATCTGTCCTACATCACATTATTTAGCTTTGGTTGTAATCTACAGTAATAAAGCAATCTTTAGTGACTTTAGTGTATGGGATACATATCATTTCAAAACTACACAAATCTCAAAATCAACAAGAATGATAAAACATGAATAATATTACAATTTTTTGTTCATTGAGTATACATTTCTATAGCGCATCAATTTCATTATATTTTAAGAATCAATAATTAAGGGTGATGTCAATGTTTAACAATTAGTCAATCTTATAGAATAAATCCACCACTATAAACCAACACTGCTAATCACAATGCACCTGACATCAATGATGAAGACATTTGGTCACCACTACTATGTTAGAACACACAAATAGCCTTTCCATTGTTCTATTAACAAATGCCTTGCCTACTAGTATCAAATATTCAGGATGTGTAGGAAAAATTATACAAAATGCCAAATACTAGTGGTTCAGTGTCATTTCTTTATTCTACTATGAATTCATGAACTTTTGGCCAGAGAATTATTATGTAAACAAGCCAAACACATGGTCACCCCCTTGTTTTGCTATGACTGGTTCAAATTTGACCTGCCGAATCACCACCATTAATTCAAATTATTTTTTTAAGCCCAGATCACAGTTCCAAATAATTTCCGTTTGTGAATAAAACATCAGTAGAAATACCCAACTTTCTTGTGCAATTATTAAAAATATGTGATACAGGGCACCTACATAACAAAAAATCACCTCATAATTCAGTACTTTATATGTGACGTCATCGACAAGCTGCTAATATTTTAACCTCATCACTGCATTACCAGATTCATACAGGCTTTTTCCTCGTTCAGTTGGTCACGTTATATAGACTAGAACGGAACTTAAAAGGGCATTCATGGCATTGAGTTTGGACATGAATACGCCATGGTGTTGAAAAAATGTGCTCATGTATTGTTTGGTAATTGCCCTATTTATGATTTTTTGTTGGTGAATGTACAGAGGATAATATCAGACCTTACTTAAAAAAGTTCGAAATTAATGAAGTTTTTAAGATAAAGTTTTTGTATGTTATGTAAAAATACAGTGCCATTGAAATACGATTTTGGTAATTGCTCACATTGTTTTATATACGTAGCTGCCGGGTTTGAGAAAGGGGTTTATCACTAGCTGTTTTTGTTGCTGGGTTTTACTCCCGTCAGTTTGAGCTCAACACGAAATGAATAGAAACCAAAATCATAAGTGCCAGATTGGAAAAAAATACTAAGGTCATTTACTGGTTGATATTTAAGAGATAGCAATCCATATTCACAAGTCATAAGGGCAACGGCAGAATCCCAATTTGTTACCTATTTAGCCGCGTGGCACGGTTTGTAACAAACACTTAACACTTTACCATTTGAACAGTTTTTCACATTGGGTGGTTTGAACTCTTCATATGTAGCATGATTTGACCAAAATCGAAATGAGCTCTTTTCACAAATGATATTGTCCATTTGAAAAAAGAATATAAACCATACTGGTGAGATATCGTTGTTATGGTTTACCATTCTTTGATCAAATTGACAGTTTGTTTACAAGTCCTTACAAGTTCCATAAATCGCAGAAGGGTTCAGTTGTGGCCCACTGACAAAACTAGGTCAGAAATACAACACTATTTAAATGCCAACAACCACACACAAAAGCAATACTCCTTTTTCTGATGGCAAACACAAGACCTTAAAAGCATGCTTGCTTACACTGAAGATTTCGGCAGTGGGGTCCTTGAGTTCATTTTCTTCCACAAATACCCCTATGTTCCATGTTCCAATATGGCACAATGGGGTGTCTGTTCCATGTTCCACTATAATTTATATGTTCCATGTTGCCAATTATGAAAATGATCCCATGGAAATAATTTTTGATCACATTTCATCAGCAATTTTTAAAGTGTAACCCGATCAAAAATTATCTCTCCAAAGTCCGCTCATTTAACCAAATGAAATAATCTTCAGTCCTGATAAAGACAAGACATGGGGTAATTTCACGCGCTGCCAAATAGAAAAAAGAAGAAAACCAAGCGGATGAAAATATATCACAAAAAAGTATACCCCAGGAGTCTGTTAATTTTTGATGCGGTCTTGTTATCAAAAATAAGCATTATCTCATCAATATCAAATATTTTAGTCCTGTAAGTTTCACAATGACCACAGCTGTACTTTCTTCACAACTGGCCATTGCGATGAAATTCAATCACAATTTAAAGCAAATCTTATTAAAACTAAGAATAAGATATGGCCTTTTATATCATTGCTGTACATTTGTCATACAACTATTACCAAATCAACATAAAATGCTATAACTTATCGTCCCATGGGGGACAAAAGCAGTCTTGTCATGATAATATTTTCTAATGTCACATTGTAGAATAAAAATAAGTAATACAATTTCATGTAGTGTGAATAGTAACAAGTATGGGCCTTCAGTATACAAATCAAATTAGTACAAAATAAAAATTATCAAGCGATTTTACCAGATTTATAATAATGGGAAAAAATTCTATAAATTAATTTCCGAATGCAGAGTCCATTTTTTTTTACAAAAAAGTTTATATTCAGGGCTTAACACTAAATTTTTTTTCCCCTGTGTCCATGGTCCAAAAATTAAATTGGGGCTTATTTTTTTTATGTGCCCTGAAATTTTTTTATTTAAACCCAGAAATTTTTTAGCAAAATAAAAAAATCAAAACAAAAAATAGTTAAACTATGAGATCAACATGAAAACTTCATTTATACAATGTATGCTTCACCATAGGGAATACTAACACTGGATATGATGGTCGAGTTTGGCAAAAATTTAATAACTGGTACTTTTTTATGGCGTGCCCATTGGGCACAGGAGTCTAAGATTTGATGTGCCCTGACTCAGATTTTATGTGCCCAGGACACCAGGGCACTAGCTAACGTTAAGCTCTGATATTAAAAAAATGTACAGTTCATATCAAACAAATCTGACAAAAAATTAGATAAACATTTCAGATTACAAAAACAATTTCAAAATTTCACATGCATGTATAATGAGATAAAACTACACAATATCACAGGAACACAGTACCAATATCTGTCCTACATCACATTATTTAGCTTTGGTTGTAATCTACAGTAATAAAGCAATATTTAGTGACTTTAGTGTATGGGATACATATCATTTCAAAACTACACAAATCTCAAAATCAACAAGAATGATAAAACATGAATAATATTACAATTTTTTGTTCATTGAGTATACATTTCTATAGCGCATCAATTTCATTATAGTTTAAGAATCAATAATTAAGGGTGATGTCAATGTTTAACAATTAGTCAATCTTATAGAATAAATCCACCACCATAAACCAACACTGCTAATCACAATGCACCCGGACATCAATGATGAAGACATTTGGTCACCACTACTAGGTTAGAACACACAAATAGCCTTTAAATTGTTCTATTAACAAATGCCTTGCCTACTAGTACTCTCTCAAATATTCAGGATGTGTAGGAAAATTATACGAATGCCAAATACTAGTTGTTCAGTGTCATTTCTTTATTCTACTATGAATTCATGAACTTTGGCCAGGGATTTATTATGTGAACAAGCCAAACACGTGGTCACCCCTTGTTTTGCTAGCACTGATTCAAATTTGACCTGCCGAATCACCACATTAACATAATATTTTTATGCCCAGATCATAGTTCCAAATAATTTCCGTTTGTGAATAAAACATCAGTGCAAATACCCAACTTTCTTGTGCAATTATTAAAATACATGATACGGGGCACCTACATAACAAAAACCACCTCATAATTCAGTACTTTATATGTGACGTCATCTCGACAGGCTGCTCTTATTTTAGCCTCATCACTGCATTACCAGATTCATACCTACACGTCTCTCTCTCGAGTGTCAGTCTGGTTGATCGAGACTAGAACGGCTGGGAGTGGACATGTCTGGCAGCTCGTCGCTCGGCAACCAGTTGCCATGGTGCTGTAAACAAAAACGTGCTCCTGTAAAACAATATCTTGGTAGGATATAGAAGAAGGATCGATGTTAAAGATACATGTACTTAGTTGATTCTATTTGAGTCACATAGATGTGGAGATGTCATGCATGTGTCATCTGAATATTCCTGTATCAATATAATAATAATGAAGAGAACTTCTTTGCAATGAATTTCAATCATATTTAATATTAGGTGTGAATTAAAATGCTGCCACTTAAAAGATGACTGTCCAGTGGTAACCTGACTGTACAGTTGTATTTCCACAATGTCATCAATGTTTTCACAATGGCCACTAAAAATTCTACCAAGACTTCTTCTTCATCTGGCGTTTTAAATCCATATTTTTATTTCACCCTTAGGTCTGAGTCATTATTTAAGCCGGGGGGCTCGGAAAAAACTGGGAGGTCAGATGTTTGAATTTGAATGTTGTGGGGGGGTCAGAAGTTTCAAAAATGTTGTGGGGGGGAGGGGGTTTCAAAATTTGTGGGGGGGGGGTCAAATTCTGATTCTTGAAAATTTACTGGCGGGGGGTGGAAATGTGTGTCAAATGTTCAAATTTTTTAAATTTACTGAAAGGGGCTGTGGCAAGCGTTTATATTTCTTAATAAATGTTGGTAGAATGTCCTGATCTATTTTTGGTATGTGATCAATCATTTTTGTATAAAATGTTGTAATTTTGTACCTAGTTTCATATGTGGACACTCAACACATGCAATTATTGCTCATATTTGCCAAAATTTTTTGACAGAGGACCTATGATTGGATGGAAAAAAAAAATTTTAGTAAAAAAAAGCAATGGCCTTCCCTAACAATTTGTACTGCTTAAAAATATATCAAAGTTAACTTGTCATTATATGGAAGGACTGGTGCTATTTAATTTTTAGAGTTTTTTTGATAATACCTCATCGGCTCTTATATTAGAGCAATTGTCTCAGCTACTGCAAGCAACTTATGAAATGGAATATGAAACCCTTTATCAAGATTGAATTATATTATGTTTAATTGTCTTTCGATACCACTATAGCTAACTTTTATTTTCGGAAAATACGTTATAAATTCTTTTATTTTTTTTCAAAATAACAGAATAAAGATTAAATCGCTTTCTCTAAATTCAATTAAATAGCACCAGTCCTTTTATATCATGACAAGTTAATATATACAGTTTGTATTACATTTTGTTTATTGCATTTAATAAACTGGGGAAAAACTAGTTTCATTCATTCATAGTTTCATTCATATAGCTAAATATTTTTGCAAATTTGTACAGCAGATATGACAGTACAATGCTATGCTAATGCATACACAGGGCATGTGGAAATGTGGGTGTCATATGCTAGGTAAGCTACATATACTAACGTGAGGGGGTCGGAAGTTCATATTTTAGGCATATGTTTCGATGTGGGAGAGTCATGTTTGATTTGCGAACCTGTGGGGGGGGTCATATGTTTGATTTACAACCTACTCAGATGCTTCTCTTCTCGACTAGAAACAACAACATTCGGCGCACTTTGCCATCGAAGCCTGATGCAGGTGGAACGTCCACTGAAACATCGCTTCTAGACGAACAGAGGAGCATCTGAGTAGGCTTTTTTCCTTCTATTATTTATCTTACTTTCCTGCCGTAGTTTGTAGTATTTCTGTATTTAAAACTGAGACTGGTGGCGGCTGTTGCTGCTGAGATGGGAGCGACAAGAGACTGCTGCATCTGAACCACCACATCGTCTGGGGACGGGTTGCAGCTCTCGCCTGCAATAGGAAGAACATGGTGTGAGGTTCTACACTAGTGTATAACAAGTTTAACACTGTGAGATATATCATGTAATTACTTCAATATTCATTTGCAATCGTTTAACAATCAATCAATCAATTGAATATGTATTCAGACGACTCTACATCCACACACCCTGAAGGTCATTGGCAGCATCCTTTTCACACTACATGGCCTGTAGGCCGGGACAGTACGAGTCCAGCACTGATCATTGGTACGAAACATTTTCAGTTCAACATACACTCTGTGGAAACATTGAGAACCCTTCACCAACTGTATGGCAAACATCAATTCAAGCTGAGTGTTCACCACTTCAGGCGCATTCTCAAACCACACGGAACTAGACCGTCTACAAAGCTGCGACTGTACGTGATGTTAAGAAGCATCTGTAGCTCCATGACAACTGGCATAGCGTATATTTACTATAAATATATGTAGACTGATCTGAACGTAATTACACAGCTCTAAAGGGAATAGAAGTGCAAAAAATAATAATTGTAGTGGATACTGATAACTGGTTACTGAACCATCATCACGCACTCTATAGCTATATGCTTTGTGTTTTCGTAATTTTGTATGCTTTTCAAAGTGAATATTGACCTTTCCTATCATCGGAGGCTGTAATCCTGACGGTGTTAAGAATCTGGGCCACCAGCTGCTGCCAATTCCTAGGATTCAGCACTATATTCTCATAATAAACCGCCGGGTCCCCCCCCCCCACCCCCTTTTTAACTTTTATTGAGGACATTTGGGCTAATATTCAACATGGAAGTACTTATGCAATTGATTACTTCATTTGTTTATACGTGATGAAATGAAGTTTAGACATGGCCAATTGACTAGTAGTAGAATCTGGATATGTCTTGCTGATTTTCTAATGCACCATTTTCCCCACACTTCATTTTTTATAGGCTACTTCACTAGATTCTATTGAAAAGTGATTAAGACTTAAAATGTTACCTCAATCATTTATTTATTATGATTTTTTTGTTAAATTATCATTAGGCTTTGCTCTAGGTCAATAGTCTTTATTTTGAAAAACAAGCCTGCCACTAATTATGTGATTTTTGTAGGTGTTTATTGCTTGGTTGTTTAATGATTCAAAAGTATTTATAAAAAAGGTCCGTCATTTATTACATCTTGTACGGTCTACTGACGAATGTCTAAAACATTATAGTATGCATTCATCCACAATATACAGTATCCTAGCACATATTTGTGAACCATTTACTTTCACAACTTGATAAAATGACGGTTCATAGGCTGTACTCCATTTGTTTGTCTTTTTCTGTGCAATCAATACATAATCTCCAACTATAAATGAATGTTCTTTTGTGTTGCTTTTTTCAGCATAGTTTTTCAATTTTGTTTTATATTCATGATCGTTGCTGTCAATCACATCATCTATTTCATTGTTTACTCTACTATCTCTTGGATTGATCTCTAGCTTTGTTCTCACTTTTCTTCCCATCAAAGCTTCGTATGGTGTTACTCCAGTTGCTGGATGTGGAGTGTCTCTGTATCCCATTAGCATATTCCAAACTGCGACTCTGCCACTACGTTGCAAGTGGGCTATCTGTTCTGTTTTGTTCAATACCTTCATGAAGCTCTCTGCCTCTCCATTTGCTTGGGCATGCTCTGGTGTGACAATATGGTGGTCAAATCCGACTTCTTTTGCAAATTCCGCGAATTCCTGTGACTTGAACGGTGGTCCTCCGTCACTTTCAATTCTTCTGGGTATACCATGTGCTGTGAATATTCTTCTAAGTCTGTCTATAGTTGGTTTTGCTGCGGTTGATGAGGTGATGTCTACTTCAGGGAATCTAGTACGTTTATCAATGACAACCAAGTTGTAATGTCCATCTGGATATGGACCGCCAAAATCTATTGATAATACATCCCATGGTTTTGTTGGTATTTCCGTCATCTTTATTGGCTGCTTTTGATGGTGCTTGGTTGCAACTTGACACTCAAAACATCTCCCAACCAGTTCCTCCACTAGCTTATTGAGTTCCGGGAACCAATATTTTGATCTGAGCATATTCTTTGTTTTGGACATGCCAAAATGTCCCAGACTATGGGCTGCTTTCACTACTGCTCTTCGGATATCTTGTGGTATGATTATTCTATTGAGTCTGAAAACTACATCATCTACTATATACAGTTCATCTCGAATGCTATAGTAGGGCATTATATCAGGGTCCTTTCTGTTGATCTCCCATGTGTTCTCTGCAATTACCTGCATCACCTTTTGTAGCTGTTTATCTGTCTTTGTGTGATTTCTGATGTCAGTTAGAACTACTGCATGCTCATATTGATTCACCATTCTGATCATGTGTTCGGTTGAATCTTCCTCCGTTTCAGGTAATGGGTGTCTTGACAGAAAATCCAATGGATCTGCTTCATCTTTTCCTGGCTCATATACAAGTTCGTAGTCCGCATCTTGCATGGACATTACCCACTTCTCAATGCGTGGTGGTAGTTGTGCAGTAGGCTTATTAAACATGGGAACGATAGGTTTGTGTGATGTCATTATACGAAATCTTGGTGCTCCACTAAGATACATGCTGAATCTTTTCTTTGCCCATGCAACTGCTAAAGCATCTTTCTCTGTCTGGCTGTATCTCTTTTCAGTGTCTGTCATTGATCTGCTGATAAAATGAACGGGTTGCATTCCCCTGCTGGTCTGTTGAAATAACCCTGCTGATAATCCTTCATTGTAACTTGCCTCTGTCCTGACGAGTATTGGGAGCTTTGGATTGAAGTATAACATTGTCTTTTCCTCAGTGATGGCATCTTTTAATTTGTCAAAAGCCTCCTTTTCTACTTTGCCCCATTCAAACCTTACATTCTTATGTGTCAATCTTCTCAGTGGTGCTGTCAAGGACGAATAACGTGGAATGAATTTAGATAGGTATCCTATCATTCCAAGGAATGATCTCACAGCTGATTTTGTTTCTGGTTGACTACATTCTTTAACGGCTTTAACTTTGTCTGGTGATGGCTGCAATCCATGTTTTGTGAACTTATAACCATAAAATTCTATTGCATCAACTCCAAATTGGCTTTTTTCTCTACTAAATGTCACTCCATATTCTTGTGCTCTTTGTAAAACTGCTTCTAATACAGCATCATGTTCTTCTTTGTTTCTGCCTCCTATCAGGATATCATCCCTCTGGTTTAAACACATTGGTATGTCTCCAAATATACGATACATTGCGTCGTCAAATGAGTCCTGAGATGATTTGGCTCCAAATACTAATCTTCTTGGTCTAAAATTTCCCCATGGTGTACTAAATGTGGCAATGTTTCTAGATTCTGGATCAAGTAATAGCTGGTGGTATCCACTTTTTAAATCGACTTTAGAGAACATTACGCAGTTGTGAAATTTATATGTAAAATCTTCAACAATCGGGTTGTGTGCCACTCTACTTCTTTCCATATACTTATTTGGTATCCTTAGATCAATACAGGCTCTTATCATATGTGGTTCTAAAGCTTCTCTATCTGTACTTGCATACTTTGGTTTTGGTTGGACTACTAATGGTGAACACCAGGTGATGGGTTCTCCTGGTGGTACTTGTTCAAATATGCCTTCCTCTGTAGCCTGGTCTAACCATTTCTTTAATGGCTCTTGCAAATAATATGCAATCGGACGTGGTTTTTGCGCTACTGGCTGAACATTTTCCTTTATTGTGAATTTTGCTGACATGTCTTTTATTTGCCCAATTCCATTGAATACTGATTCATACTTTTCAAACAGTGCTGCATATTGATCTTTGTTTTGGTGAGCGGCTTTAATTCTCAGATCATTCTTCTCTTTCAGATACCCAAATCTATCTAATCTTAGCATACCAAGGTCTTCTAGTGTCTCTTTGGATAGCAATGGTGGTGAGTTTATGTGACCCTTGATTATGATGAACTTTGTGTGGACTCCTCGTTGCCTATTTCTAACAACTGTCCTGACTTCCCCTTTTACAGGAAGCTTGTTTTGCAGTGTGCTCAGTTTCACTTTACTAACTTCTAAGTTTAGTTCCACGCTAGATCTGTTCTTTAGTGCTGCAAATTGATGCTCATCCATTACGTTCACATCTGCTCCGCTATCAGGTTCAACATAAACATCAACATCTTCGATTTTTACTCGTATCACTTTGTCATTTGTTTCACTATCCTGAATTTTATGAATATTACCGGTTGTGTGACCCACTATTCTGCCTACGAATTCATCATCTGAACTGATTTTATCACTCTCTTCAATTTCTTCTGTTTTCTTAATTTTTGTCCCATTATCTTGGTCGACAGTTCTATTATTTTTACTTCTACACATCGACTGGAAATGATTTTTCCTAAGACATATCCTACACTCTTTACCAAATGCTGGACAGTTCCTACCTGGTGGATGTGCGTCCTTGTAACCACAATAGCCGCAAACTTCACTCTGATTGGTGATTCCTGTGTGCTCCCTTTTGTATGAATTTCTTTGTTGTTGCTGCTTTTTCCTTTCCATTGGCCTCCCTCGTTTTGTTTCTTCTCTTTTGTGAATCTTGTTGATTGCTTCTTCTTCAGTCTCCATGGCGCTGGCCTGTCGTTCGATTTCTTCTTTTAATGATGCATGTTTGAGTAACTCTTTTAATGTATACTCCTTTGTCATTGCCTCTCTCCTTAGCTTTTTATCGTTCATTGACTGCAAAATTCGTGTTCTAATTGCATCATCTTTGTCTGAAAATGCACACTTGTCAGCTTGCTTTCTTAGTTCCACATAGTATACAGACATTGGCTGGTCTCCCTGCTTCATAGTTTCGAATTTACTCCGTGCAGCATCCTTATTTGTGGTAATAGCCAGGTGACAGTTAATTTTATACAATGCTTTGTGAAAATCTGTGATCTGCTCATCGGCCTGGCCATTGTCTTTAAGTTTCAATATTCTCATTAGTTTGTCAATTA
>JAGTTF010003196.1:0-12329 GCA_019095985.1 Streblospio benedicti | reverse complement strand
TTGTCTTTTAGTTGCTCCAACCGGTAAATATCAAGATTACATATTTAATATCTTCGCTGACCCTTACCTGATCACCCATGCATGGTGCTGCAGTGTCTTGGCTGACCCTTACCTGATCACCCATGCATACATGTTCTGCTGCTTCTGCAGCTGTTGCTAGTGAACACTTGTTAGACCGCAAAATATAACCAACGCAAAATATAACCAGTTATGTTTTGCGTTTAACGCAAAACATAACCAGAGCCCCGAAAATGGACCTGGTGACGCAAAATATAACCACTGCCGCAAAATATAACCAAGGTGTAGGGAGAAGGTTAGTTTGTGCGGAAAATCACCAAACTGCCGACTATTCATTTTTTACAGTTTACATGGCACATACTCACACAGCAGAGGGTAGACTCGGGTGCATAATGTCCAAAACTGGTTTAAAATGGGAAGTTACTGCTGCATTTGTGTGGGTTGTATATGAGTAAAATATTGGCAACAAATCTGTAAAATGTGAAACCATTATATATGCAGACATCTTGGTTGATCTTAGGGTGTCTTGTGGTCAAACGTGGTGTGTACATCTGTGGTTTGTAATGTGATGAAACACACGAATATCTGTAGCGCTAATTGAGCTTAGTATATAAGAACTGTAACACCTGACTACACAACTATGGCATTTGCACTTACGGTAGTAGGTGTTTCTTTATGTCTCTGTATGTATCAAGACCTCGGGTACCGTCTGTTTTTATAGTAGATACTAAAGAAGGTACCGTGACAACTGGTGGTGTGAAATGGGAATGGCCACGTGGCACTTAGTGAGAAGTGTACACTAAGTGTGTTAGTATGTGTGAGCATAGGCACTCTTTTGTGACGCGTGGCGTTAGTTCAAATTACAATTACCAACATAATAGAATATGGCTAAGGCAGTGAGAGTAGCCATGATACATTATTTAAATTTCTGGATTGATAAAGATTTATAGTTGCTTCACACTTAGTCTTGGTCTATACAACTATATTGAACATATTGATTATATGTCAAACTATTCGATGAGTTCACAAATCAGAAATAATTATTGTCACAAGGCAACCAATCCGCATTTTTTGACTGCATGTAGTAACATACTATACAGTTACTCAAGGTCGGGAGTTACAGACTGGTGATGACAAATTGAGACCTCATCTGTGAACTTTTATAAAACAATACGTCATCGTCCATTTTATGTTCGGCTGAAAGGTCGTTGATAATCCACAGACAAAAACTTTCTAAGAAGATTATTATTGATCAGTATCCCTGCATTCGGTCTGCAATGGTATTTTGCTGCTCAAAACCTCCTTCAATGCACGCCAAAAGCGACAATGTAACCCCCTTGTCAGAGTCGACCTGCGAAGTCAACTTAAAGTATGTTTTTACTGAAAAAAGGACAAAATTGGGAAATTAACCCTTTCAGTGAAAAATACGGGCGGCGGCTCCGCAATTTGAGAAATCCGGAGGTTGCAGCCTCCGTGAAGGCTCCGCACTACCTCCGCGCTATGTCCGCGAGCAAAAATAGCGCGGACTCCCTCCACTTCTCTGGAGAAGTGAAAATTGGAATCGCATGACCGGTCCGCGCGCATAGGGGATTATTGATTGATTTGCCTTTGATGTTTTTGAGTTTGCTGCTATCCGTCTTTGCTCCGTCTGTCACCGTGAGTGCTTTGTCTGGGTCCGTGAGAGCTTCGTCTGGGTCCGTGAAAGCTTCGTCTGGGTCCGTGTAATTCGCCGTAGTTCGCAAGTGCTCTCCGCTAAGGTTCGCACATTTCTCGTCAATAATGGTGCGGACTCTGCCTCACGAGCAGTCGACGCTTGTTGGTGCCATACGTGCATTTTTTTGCCAATCGCTATGCCTCCAGAATTGCATAACTCGAGACTAATTTTTTAGCCCTAGGCCTTGGACGGAGTTCTCACGCGTTTTACACGCGGACTGCCAATTCGCCTGTTCACTCTGACAGGGGGGTAAGGGCCTATGCCACAACCTGATGGCTTAACCGTACTATGTGGACTCCTCATCCTTTGTGAACTTCCTGCGAAAGCCTCTAGAAATGTTTGATAAGATGTCTCTACAGTTAGTTTGTTTATTTCATAATGTCATACAACATATAAATTATTATAATACATATAAAAAACATTAATATATGTTGCCCGGCCATATCTGGCCTATAAGACATTACATTAAAATACATTTATGTTAAAATACAAATTTGAGTAAAACTTATAAAGCATATTAAACATTTGACTGTAATGAAAATAAAATCTTATCAAACCAAGTTTACATTAAATATTTACTAGACCTGAACGCCTTTGCATAATACTAAAAACTAATTTCCCTAAAACCGCCTGTATATTTGTATTGGTCATCAATGAACAAAAACTGATCTTTAAAACATAGGTCTGGATTTAACAGGCCTATCACATTCTGTCTGAGATCATCATATAGGACATTGAAGGAGCAAGTGAACTTCATCTTCTATATCATTATTGCATAATGTACATAACCCTCTCCCAATGGGACCTTTTGTCTCCTGCCAAGTTCAACCATTATTGGAAGTGAACCACATCGTAACATTGCAAGGTTTTTTTTCTTGTGTGCAAAAGGCATTCGTAGTGACATATGTTTCTACTAAAATATCTTTTTTATAGGAACGGTATAACCGAAGTTTGCTACCATTAACATTGCCATGATCATTCAAAACATTGTTACACCATTTATCTTTCTCCCTGACATTTATTTTCAAGTACAAAGTCACTCAGTATTCCAGCATTTGTACAAACACCTTCATTGCATGAGGCACTTCAGTAACTGACACTCTTTAACATTGATTTAACATATATTCAATAGTTTTGATGTTATTAAAAGACATTGATAGCGACCCCTGGTGCATTCTATGTTAATCTGTCAATATTCATGTTTTCGGACATACTTGTATCCTGGCTTATCTCTAAATGTTGTTTTACCTAAACTAACAGCCAATCCATATGAAAATCAAGCAAATATTAATCGCCTGTATTGGGGAAAAGGAAGTATTTAAAATTTTAAAGAAATATGTATAACATTTAATTTATTAAGAACACTATGCTTCAAATCGAATTGGACAAAATAAAGATCCATCACCAAATTTGTAAAGCCTAAAAAATTGATTTTAATTTCACTCAACATAGTAGAATATGGCTAAGGCAGTGATAGTAGCCATGATACATTATTTAAATTTCTGGATTGATAAAGATTTATAGTTGCTTCACACTTAGTCTTGGTCTATACAACTATATTGAACATATTGATTATATGTCAAACTATTCGATGAGTTCACAAATCAGAAATAATTATTGTCACAAGGCAAATCAATCCGCATTTTTTTTAGACTGCATGTAGTAACATACTATACAGTTACTCAAGGTCGGGAGTTACAGACTGGTGATGACAAATTGAGACCTCATCTGTGAACTTTTATAAAACCTATGTCTCACTGGGGTCAAGTATGTTAAGCAAATGCATAGCTATTAAAACCCCTTACAAATGTCATGTAGGTCAACAATCTGCCAGCTATGCTAACAATACGTTCATCGTCCATTTTATGTTCGCTGAAAGGTCGTTGATAATCCACAGACAAAAACTTTCTATGTCATACAACATATAAATTATTATAATACATATAAAAAACATTAATATATGTTGCCCGGCCATATCTGGCCTATAAGACATTACATTAAAATACATTTATGTTAAAATACAAATTTGAGTAAAACATATAAAGCATATTAAACATTTGACTGTAATAAAAATAAAATCTTATCAAACCAAGTTTACATTAAATATTTACTAGACCTGAACGCCTTTGCATAATACTAAAAACTAATTTCCCTAAAACCGCCTGTATATTTGTATTGGTCATCAATGAACAAAACTGATCTTTAAAACATAGGTCTGGATTTAACAGACCTATCACATTCTGTCTGAGATCATCATATATAGGACATTGAAGGAGCAAATGAACTTCATCTTCTATATCATTATTGCATAATGTACATAACCTCTCTCCCAATGGGACCTTTTGTCTCCTGCCAAGTTCAACCATTATTGGAAGTGAACCACATCGTAACATTGCAAGGTTTTTTCTGTGTGCAAAAGGCATTCGTGTAGTGACATATGTTTCTACTAAAATATCTTTTTTATAGGAACGGTATAACCGAAGTTTGCTACCATTAACATTGCCATGATCATTCAAAACATTGTTACACCATTTATCTTTCTCCCTTACATTTAGGTAATGTCTAAAGTCACTCAGTATTCCTTTTGTACAAACACCTTCATTGCATGAGGCGCTTTCTAGTAACTGACACTCTTTTAACATTGATTTAACACTATATTCAATAGTTTTGATGTTACGTCGAGACATTGATAGCGACCACTGGTGTATTCTATAAGTTAATCTGTCTTTATTCATGTTTTTCAACCTACACCAAAATCTAACCATCTCTAAATGTTGTTTTGCTTCGACTGACAGCCACCCCATATCACCCATGCAAGCAACATTAGATGTGCTTCTTGGCACCCCTAGGAAGTATTTACATGCACGATTTTGTATAACATTTAATTTATTGTATCCTTTGCTTCCCCATAACGCTGCACCATATAGCATAACGGGTTCAACCAATGATTGATAAGTTTGGTAAAAATCTCATATGAGTTACCACCTATTTGATTATACTTTGTTATCATACCACCTAATGCCCTAACAGCACTTTTAGCCACATCCTTAACCATTTCATCTGTATCTAGATGTTCGTTAAAAATACAATCCTAAGTATTTGTATTTATTGGTGGTAATAATATCACAATTACTTAGTTTAAACACTTGATTTGTAAGTGCAACTGAATGGGGTCTAAAATGTACAATTTTAGTCTTGTCCTGGTTTATTTCCATACGCCATGTACTACACCAACCACTTATAACATCTAATTGTTTCTGTAACCCTTTAGCAGTCTCAGAGAACACCACAATATCATCTGCATAACATAGCGTGGACACAGCTTGATTACCACACATTATACCTTCATTAACCCTATTTATGCTTGTAATAAGATCATTCATGTACAATGAAAATAATGTTGGAGAACTGGGATCCCCTTGTTTTACCGAACATTCAATCAAAAAACTATCAGTCATAAGGTTATTAATACGAACAGCTGCCATCAGTACACCATTTTTATACAATGACTGCAATGCATTCAACATTTTACCTCGCACACCTAAATTGAAGAGTTTATACCAAAGACATGCATGATTAACCCGGTCAAATGCCTTCCTGGCATCTATAAAACAGGCGTAAGTACTGCGTTTCACCAATAGTCGGTTTCTAATAATTGTATACAACACATACATGTGGTCAAGGCAGCTACGTGAGGATCTAAACGCATTTTGTTCATCATTTAAAATATCATTACATTCTATCCAATTACACAATCGTTTATTCAAAATAGAGGAGTAGCACTTACAAATGATATTCATTAGTGTGACGCTTCTATAGTTCATTGGATTATATTTACTACCTTGTTTAAAAATTGGATGAATAATTCCTTTAAGCCAAGAGTCTGGAACAATTCCCTTGTCAAAGCAATATGAATATATCTTGTGTAAAATACTAATTACAGCTTCATTTTTCAAACATTCAGCTGGAATACTGTCAAATGCTGTCGCCTCATTATTCTTTAAACTATACACACCTTTTCTCACTTCATCCAAGGTTAAAGAACTGTTTAGCAACTCTGGCCCACTATTTTCATTTTCATGAGGCATAGCCGATCGCACCTCTTCAATTTCCCTCATTCTGCTTTCCACATGCTTGAGATGATCACAGTCAAATATTGGATTAGTTGGGTTAGAATAGATTGTTGAAAAGTCATTCTTCCATTTCTCAATCACTTTTCCTACATCGGTTACTATTTTTCCATTTACCTCAACGGCTAGTGGTATAAGACTATCTCTCTGCCCTCCAATACTAATTTGATTGATTTTCTTCCAAAACCCAACCATATCTGTTTCTAGAAGACAGTGTATATCCTCCTGTTTTTGGTTATTATATCTTCTCTTTTCCCTATGTAATTCTCTGTCAAATTCTTTTCTAGCATTTATATAATGAGATTTGAGTTCCTTCTTATGTCCTCCTTTGTCTTTGCATTGTAAATAACACTGTTTTTTTCCTCTTAGAATTTTCCATTTGTTTTGTATGTTGTCACTCCACCATGGTTTTTGCTTTAGCCTATTGTTTTTCTTCCTATTAAACAGTTTCACCTCGTGCAACTGGTTTTTCATTTCAGTTTGTAAAAGATGTACAAGGTCTTCCCCAGCCTTATTAATATCATTCAGCACTTTTAGATCATATTCGATTCTTTCAATTGTATCCAAAATAAGGTGATGGATACCCTCATTATTCATAAACGTATCCTTAATGTCTTTAATGTTGTACTTAGGAATATTATGCTCATATCCTGTAACAGTTCCATCTGTAATAATTATATCATTCCAAAGGCTACCATCAATTTCAGTAATAAGCACCGAGTGATCAGGCAGTTTTGTTAAAATTGGTATCTCTATATGATGCTCATCAATAATGCTACTGACCGTTTTCACATTGAAATCTTTGATGTAGCTCAACTGTTCATATGGAACCATGCAATAGTCCACCACAGCCTTTCCTTTTGAGGAAATGCTTGTATAATTATTTTTTCCGACTCTGCCATTTACCATACACATATTTACTGATATCATAAAGTCTATCAATAAACCTCCATATTTATTAGTTTCATAATCAATTATCTGTCTTGGTTTCACCATATCCACCCCAGCAATATACTCTTCGTGGTCAGCGCATCTTGCATTAAAATCCCCACCAATTAAAATCAAACCATTATTTTGGTAAGTATGATATTGACACATGAGATCATTAAAAAATGTTTCAGCATCAACTGCACGAGGTGAGTCTATTGGTGGGAGGTAGCAGCTGCAAACAATAAGGGATACTCCGTTGCTATTCTTTGGTGACAGCTGTATCCATAATATCCCCTCTATGCTTTTATCTAATATCTCACAGTCAAAATGGTTTAGTAGGCGGTTGTGAATAAGAATACCAACACCTCCTGAACCTCTATTTGCCCGATGGTGCAGCTCAAGTCTGTTATGACCTATCCAAGAATAACCTTCAATATGTAGATTCTGGTCATTTCGTAAGAATGTTTCACTCAGACACAATATATCACAGTCAAGTTTGTGGATAATATCTTTTTTACTTATAAAAGCTGGATTGTTACAATCAGTATATGATATTCCATTGATGTTCCAATACGCCACAGTGCAATGGCGGGTCTCCTAGCGCCGTCGTTCTTTTTGTTGGTCCCTTTGGTGGTCGCCCTGTTGATCCCCCTGCAGCTGATCTTTTCTCACCAGGAATGACCCCTTGAACAGAAAGTCTTTTTCCTTACCGCATGCTTTTAAAACACTTCGTAAGTTGGCCTTCATTGCCCTGGTTTCTTTATCTAGGTGTTTAGATATGAACACCATTTTATGATTCCTACTGCTTTTGAGATTTGGGCACCCTTTCATCACAAGTTCCGTTTGGTCTTTTGTTTCTAGAGTCACTACAACAACTCCTGATTTTCCCTTATATCCCCTCTTCCTTTCTGCTTTTATTACCTTGGCCTCCTTAACTTTGCAGCCTTCTGCAATGACTGCCTTTGCTTTATTTAACACATTTTCATGGTCTGACACCGGTATTCCACTTATATACAATATGTTGTCAAAACCAGAGTCATTTCGTGTAACATTTTCCGCTAATTGCTGTCTGTTTTCTTCTATTGCAGTTAGACGTGCTTTAAGAGCTTCATTTTCTGCTTTCATATCTTCTTTTATTTTTTCCATAGTATTTGCTACTTCGTCTTTAATGATATCTTTTATTGTGTTTTTCATTTTTTCAAACAGGCTATTTTCCATGTTTGCCGTGAGTGTGGATATGTGCGTTGTCATTGTGTTGATCATTTGTGTGAATCTTATATCGAGTTCTTCTCCTAAATGAGGTAACTCTATTTTACCACAGTCTTCTTTCTCCTCTTGACATACCTTTTTAAATGCTGTGCTAAACACTTCCTGCTCATCATCTTCCAGCTGCCTTTTCTCCCCTTGAGACATCTGCACAAAACTCTTGATTGTACTTTGATGCATGTTAGCAAACCACTTTTGATACAGTCCCTGCACAGTCACGGCCCACCGCACAAGAGGATTATAACTGCTGTCGTCTGCTGTTCACCCGTGTAAGGCTGTGGAAATTTCCACAGTATTTGATTTCTATTGAATGAGACAAAATGTGTTTATAAAGTCAAATCCTTTTACTCCTTGAAACAACTGATAATGAGTATACTTTCTAACACCATTGATAAATATCACTGCAAAATATTATCCCATTTGATTAGGTTCCACCTGCTGTCTCCTGCACAACCTGATGAGAACAAGGTATGCCCAGCTACAGAACCGGCTGCTGAACCAACGAGGGACATAACCTAGGATCGTCCCTTGTAAATGGAACAGGATAACAACCTTGAAGACACCCTCGTTTACCATGTACAAAGACCAAAAAAGCTTCAAAGGAAGGCAAGGCCCGGTGGTTCTGTTCCATTGCAGGGTGGTCATGGAGACTGGACATCTACCAAGACAGTGAGGATTGTGGGACTGTGTTGTGACTGTCATGGACTTCGGTGTTTTCATGTTCGCCATTATGATATGTAATACTTGAACACATACTGTGTTTTGTTTATTAGATGGATGTACAAAAGTATTGGACTTTAACATATTTTTTCAAATAAATGTACTTTGATTAAATATATGTTCTTTCTTTTTTTCAAATTAAACTTGTTTTAATAAAGCTTCATTTCAAATGAACTGGAAATTGCTTATAAATTAAAGAAGGCGCCAAATTTATTACGTGATCGACAAGCTGTGTTTATGGCAACAATCTGCCGCTATCATGCACTGTCTGTGAGCTGACTTGTTGCTTTCTTTGGAGCTACAAGGTGATATCTCTCAACGGATTCGTACAGATTCGAATGCCTAGAAAATCCTAGAAACTGTGCGCAGAGTATGTGCTTTGGGTATAGAATCTTGGTGGAACATAGCCTTAAAGAAGAGTTTGACACATTTTCAGCATAATTATGCACATTATACACACTTATTAGCTAATACATATCTGGTCAGTTTTTTTTTTGTACGCGAGATCTAAGTAATCTTGAGAAAAATGGTTCAACCCACAGACTGTGCCCCCATCTTGCTTGTATTACTGCTGGTAACTTTCACAGCGGTACCCTAGTGAATAGACCAGTGGGTCATTATGATGTTTTGAATCCCAATCTGGTCTGTCTCAGCATTCTCCAGAGGTCTAGCGTCAAAAGCTTCGAGTCATAAGTTTTGAGGTCCCCGCTTAGGCCTATTGATGACGTCAAATTAGTGTAGTGTTAACTGTCTGCATCTGTGTATATTGTAATAGAAACATGTTCAACGAAAGATATGTATCCAATTTTGGAGTAGGCAGAGAACTGACAGGCATTGTTTAATGCATATACTTAATTAAAATCAATAATCATTAGACAGAACCATCTACAAGTGCACCATTACCAAATTCCCAAGTCAGACCATTCTAAGCACTAAACATTGGATGACTCGAGCAAAAATATATCTGATACAGTCGTAGGCTAATAAAACAAAAATACTGTATGCTAAAAAATGTGCACATTTGCTGTGGTTATATTTTGCGGCGTGGTTATATTTTGCGTCACCAGGTCCATTTTCGGGTGTGTGGTTATGTTTTGCGTTAACGCAAAACGTAACTGGTTATGTTTTGCGGCTGGTTATATTTTGCGGTCTAACAAACACTCTGGTATTAAAGGCTATAACAGGGCAGGATGTTTGAGGCTGCATATTTAATATCAGTGGAATTCCTAGGGTTTTGTAAAAGACCTTATATCTATTAGAGCTAGAGGCTGTCACAATTGCACTTGCTCTTTATCTTTGCATTTAATATATGGTTGACACGAAAGGTTTATGTAATAATAGAAATAAAAACTATTAGATATAAGGTCTTTTGAAAGACTAATAAACAGTATACGTTGATCACTGCTTAGTGCAACGAAAATAACATTCTTTTCCCACAATCAGTTTTCCAACTGCTACATTCGTTGTGATGGTAACCGCTTTGATTCATCCACTTTGAAATATTGTGGCACTGATCTTGCACCTTTGGCTGGCTCATCAGGTGCACTGATCCTAGCAAGTTTGCGTTTACCAGCTGCTCTTTGACGCTCAACTTGATCAAACCAGTGGTCTCTAAATTATTTTTTTTCATTAGAACTATTCAACTATAAATAATCATGGAGATAATATGTCACAGTGCCAAATTATTTTATGGTAGGGAATATAGGGATTATTCCTGCAAATTTTTACTTTGGTTATTGGTAAGATAACCTAAATTTAGAAGATTTGCCATAGTGTACAAAATACTATGCTTATGTATATACTAATGCTTATACCATCTCTACTACTTACCAATATTTCTTATACCAAAGAAAATCGCTTTTTACACAGTATCAACACTTTGAATAACTATAATCACTTTTAGGATGTAGTTATACTGTATACAGCTTTAACTAGCAGTGATCATTGGATTGACTGTTGATGACACAGCATGTAAAAAGCATAGTCAAAATGTCAGTTAGATTACAATTTTCAATGACCAGCACATTTGTAGCTAAGTGTTATCAAATACTGGACAATGTTAAATGGTCCAACTTTTCGTACAGAAGGCCAACATATTACTTCACCTGATAGGCATATCAAATTAGATATGTATGCCTTTTAAGTGGGAAAAGAAAAGCAATTTTCAGGAGCTTACCATTTTGAATCGAGGGAAATTCCCTATTAACGACTGATTTGGTCCCTACTAACGGCACTTCCGGCTATTCGTTCACCCCCCTTGATAATTGTAAACAAATTAGGTTTGGGACGGCTGCACGCTCCAGACCACAGCCAATGCGGCAAGGCGGAGTGGACTCTAGCCTTAACGACTGGGGCTTGTTACCAACCCACTAGTACTCCTCGTTGTGTTGTTGTGTTACTGGTTCCAAGCTTGCCTTGGATGGATGGCCCGTGTCTCATCAGGTCTCATGAGAAACCTCCTAGGCACTAATGCACTGATGCTGACATGCATTCCTTTCTCAGGCGACCTCGACGATCATACCACGTGACCAAGTCATGGTAACAGAGACTAACCACAGGTTAACCTCGTGCAAAAGATGTTCACTGAGGGCCTATTACCCTACAAGGTTAATAGGTTGCCAGCCCTACTGCCCGACCAGTGTGACTGTATAGTTAAACTGAGACATAATGTCTCTTACCCCATAAGTGTACTGGTTTAAATGACGACTGCCATATTTCTTCAGTTTGACATAGTATGATGTCACACTGAAGAAATATGGCAGATGTCATATGAAACGTCTATTTCCAATAAGAATTATCCAGTAGTATATTGTAAATATTGTACATATGTCAATTAACCTCGATGAGTAATCTTCACAATATTAATGGAATATATCTGTTTTTAGCTTACAAACAGAGGACCCACCACCTATAATCCATCGCATGGGATTTTTCAAACAGAGTTATGGTTATGCTGATGATGGCAGCTTGATAACTTCAGAATTACTTCACTATTTTCCTGCTGGATATATAACAATCATGCTTGCCGATGATGGTAATGGAATAAAAATCTATCGGCAGGACTCAGAAATTTGGGATCCTGCATCTTTATCTTATTCAAATACTGCATATTATATACCGGGTAAATTCAGTATATATGGACAATATAAAGGTTAGTCGTTTTTGAACTGAGTTTCTTATGTTTAGTTTGTGTTCAATCTAGGGTGCGCAATTGCGCCTTTGGCAGCTTAACATATCAAATGGCGCAATCCCGATCGTAAAATGCGCCCATCGGGCGCACTATGAATATTTTGCCAATTTTTTTTAACATTTTTAATAAAATGTCATTCGCTATTGAAAGCTCGATTTCCTATCGTTCAGACTACCTGATAGCAATCTCCAATCCATAACTAGTTTGTGTCCGTGATCTCCATGTCCAAACATATGGTCTCAATGGCAACAGATTTCTCAATCTTTATCACTACTAAAGCACACACAAAATACATTATGTAATGTTATAGAGACCCTTTTTGCTAGAGAAATTACGGAACATTCTGCCAGATTGCCATTTC
>JAGTTF010003194.1:0-11436 GCA_019095985.1 Streblospio benedicti | reverse complement strand
TTCTTTTGAATGAATTTTACCATATTTTTTGGGTATGCTTTTTTCAAATCTTACTATATTTTATCTGTGCTGTTGCCGAACAATTTTGTGATTAGATATTATTAGTAATATGTGCACAGACCCTAACAAGGCTGGACTATTGAAAAACATAACAGTTAATATGATAAATTCAAAATTAATTATGACAAGATGAAGAAACACTGTATAATATAATGTATTGTTATGATTAGGGCTCTGTAGAGCTGAAAAGCTTAAATAAAACTTTTTGAACAATTTTTGACCAATTTCTGTGATTAGATAGCATAGACAGAACAACGTACTAGAGGCTCTAGAGCCTGAATCGCTCACCTGCGTCTATGTTCTATTTTTAACAAACAAGAGGAATATATGTAAGAGTGGATGGAGTCACAGAAAGATTTGTAACACCCCAAAACTCTAAATCATCTTTTGAGATGGAAGAAATCCATTTGGTGCATCTGCCAGTGCTTAGTTCAAATGTTTGTGAACCTTGGTGCTTTATGGCCTTAGCTAATTGAAAAAAATTGTCACTTTTTTATTAGAACATCTGATGGTGAAGCATTTTTAGAACGCAGTTCACAAAGCTGTCAAAACGCGCCAGCACTGCATCATTAGTTGTTATCTAGCTGCAAGCTGGTGACAACATGCATAGGTTTACTATGAACATTTATAATCCTCAGGAATTTATAACCTTTTTGTGGCTTTCTAGTCAGCAGGTGAGACATTTCACACTTAAGCAGATGGAGACTTCTATGATCAGAGTAAAGCAGGATTGATTATTACATCTGAATAACCAAACATCTGATGTGCCCCCCTTTCTGAAAAAAAAACTGGATCTGCCAGTGTATCAAGTTAACTGCTATGCACCCCCTGTTTCTTAAAAAATGGACCAGCTAGTTTAATAAGTTAATTGCTGTGCCCCCCTCTTTCTTAACTGCTGTGCCCCCCCCCCTCTTTCTTAGAAAAAACTGGATCTGCCAGTGTAACAGGTTAACCTGTTATGTGCCCCCAGCCTTTTTTTGTAACTATCCAGACACCCAACACCAGACCATCACATGCAGTTTGCATTATGACTGACTGTACCCTTGAGGTGCTTATGACTAAAAACAGCTTTTTTAAATATTGTAGTAGCAACCATAGCTTTTAATAAATTTACCTGTGTATTTACTTTTACTGTTATCTACTCAAATATATCTGTAGATCTATGCTGTTGAAAACAAAGTGCTTTTTGCACCCCATTTTGAAAATGATCATTGTTAAACAATAAAATGGACCACTACCAACCAGCAATAGGAAGGTTATATTTCACAAACCAGTTGCAAGATTAAAACAGTTCTCTTCACCATATAAGTGTTATCTCAATATATTAGAACATGTAGTGCCTTCTTTCATTTATTGATGCTTACATGTAAAATTTGTGTACATTGTGGGTATGATTAATGTAAATATATCACTTAATACACAATAGTATTTATAGGAAAATATATACAAGTAAGTTTAATATCGTATAATTGTAAAGTAATTCCATTTGTTTTATTTTGTGTTTGTTGTATTGTAAGGATGGTAATATATATTGTACTAGAATATAAATAATGTAAATGTAAAATAATATAAATTGAACAACAGTGATTGTTAAACAGATTGAAAAGGAGGCTGTTGCCTTGAAACCAGGTTTCAAATAGAGAATAAAACATTTTAAAACTTTTTCCGTTTATTGCATGGATAAGAAAGACTATACATATTAACATGAGACCACATGCGGTGTACCGTATAAACTCGATATTGGATAGTATATATTGGGTCTTGATTTTAAGACAACACTATATTTTGGGGTCTTATCGCTAGAGATAACTATGTCATAGGGCATTGACATCGAAATATTGCATGTTATTGTGTATTTTCATGTTTCATCACTGAGTATAGTCGTGATCCAAGTCTTGCTCTCACAACTTTATAGTTTACACCAGGTCATTGGCCCACTTATTGATCATCAATTGATCATTTCTCATATAAAAAAGCATTTCAATTTCACAAAAAGAAAAAAAAAATGTAAAGATTTTTATATAAGGTTCTTATTTCAACAAAGATAATTGATAATAAAAGTTGTAATAAATTGTCAGCACTATTCCATTGTAGAGGATTTCTGTTGTTTACTACACAATTTACATACATTATTTATAGCTAAATATGAAAAAGGTTTCCATTCTTCAGTTTTTCTATTGTTCAGTCTTCCGTTGTTGAGAACATTCACTGTATTGAGATAACGAGGTTCTACTGTATTACTTAAAAGGGGACATAATCGAAGTTTTCAAATACACATGGTTTTACAAGGTTCCCACCTATCCATTTGAGGTGGAACGAGGCAGTAACAGAGGCCACAGTTAAGTTATAAAATAGCTAAAAAGAGATGTCAAAGCAACTTTCTTTTCCAGTAGGCTTGTTAACTAGGCTTGTTAACTTGTGCAACCAGCTTATTAGAGGTATTATTGGTTATTTCCAATGGGCATATAAAATTTCCAGAAAATTGTAAGATAGTATCCTGGTAGTGGAATGATTTCCTGGTGTCCTGTCCGTAGACACCTAAGTGAGCGTAACATTAACATCGACTTATTACTCAAATTTGGCCAGCAATTATAAATTTCATACAATGTATTTGAAAGTACATGTTGTAAAGACAATTTGAACAGTTTTTTTTTTCATCTTAGTTTTCAGAGTAAAAAATGTGAGCCACTTCTAATAAAATCAAGATTAATTTTCTACCATAGCATGAAGGTAGATGTTTAGTCTTGCTGAAGGGTAATATAGTGTCATTTTTTATATTCACCATGTCAATATGTTCACTTATCAATCAAAATAAGTTGTTTACAAACCAAATTAAACTGTACACACCACAAATTTAGAGCTCATCACAAGGTGCCTACCGACAGGACAAAAATTCCGTCTCACTGTACTAAAGAGATTTTGCTAATTTTTTGTATAAGTTTTCAATGAGACCTGTGAAATCTAAACCTTAACTCACACACATACACATGAACTTGATTTTAAATTATTCATTCCTTTTCTACATGAAATATGCATATACAACTGTACTACTGCGAATGAAAGGGAGAAATATGAATTCAACCCAACTGAAATAAAGAAAGCACAGGATATGATTTAAACTTGATGGGAAATGGAGTGAATTAGATTTATTGCTGATGATTGTTTAGGAACAGCACATTCATTTTACTGTAAAGTTGATTGAATCAATGTCCTGTCCGTAGACACTTCATACTTAGATTAAAGGTTCGATTATGATAGCATATTGTTTAAGGGCCGAGTCATTATTTAAGAAGTGGGGGGGTCGGACGTTTTTCTAGACATTGGTGTTTCTAACTTCTGACCCCCCATAGGTTTGCAAATCAAACATATGACCCCCCCATGCGTTTGTAAATCAAACATATGACCCCCCCATGGGTTCGCAAATCAAACATATGACCCCCCCAACATCGAAATATATGCCTGAAATATGAACTTCCGACCCCCACTTTATTTATATCTTACCTAGCATATGACATCCCCATTTCCACATGCCCTGTGTATGTATTAGCATAGCATTGTACTGTCATATCCGCTGTACAAATTTGCAAAAATATTTAGCTATATGAATGAAACTAGTTTTCCCCCAGTTTATTAAATTAATTTAAATGCAATAAACAAAATGTAATACAAACTGTATATATTAACTTATTATGATATAAATGGACTGATGCTATTTAATTGAATTTAGAAAAACGATTTAATCTTCAATCTGTTATTTTTGAAAAAAAAAGTAAAGAATTTATATTGCATTTTCCGAAAATAAAAGTTAGTGGTTAGTCAAAAAAGACAATTAAACATAATATAATTCAATCTTGATAAAGGGTTTCATATTCCATTTCATAAGTTGCTTGCAGTGGCTCAGATAATTGCTCTAATATAAGAGCCGATGAGGTATTATCAAAAACTCTAAATTCAATTAATAACACCAGTCCTTTCATATCATGACAAGTTAACTTTTGATATATTTTTCAGCAGTACAAATTCTTTAAGGCATACTTAAAGAAATTTTTCCATCCAATCACTAAAATCCTCTGTCAAAAGAATTTTGGCAAATATGAGCAACACAATTGCATGTGTTGAGTTGACATATGAAACTAGGTACAAAATTACAAGATATTTTATACAACCAAATGATTGATCACATACCAAAGAAAAATATCAGGACATTCTACCAACATTTATTAAGAAATAATATAAACGCTTGCCAAGGCCCCTTTCAGTAAATTTACAAATTTTGGACATTTGACCCCCCCAGTAAAATTTCAAGAATCAGAATATTTGACCCCCCATATTCTTCCATTTTAAACTTCTGACCCCCCACAACTTCCTTTTGAAACTTGACCCCCCCCACAACATTCAAATTCAAACTTGACCCCCAACATTCAAATTCAAACATTCCCCCCCAGCCCCCCCCCACGGCTTAAATAATGACAAATGTCAATTTCAAACAGATCTGATTCAACCCCATGATTTTTCCGACCCCCCCATTTTCATACATAAGATAGCACTTAAGATTTGAGAGTGATTTTGAAGCCAGAAAATGAATAGATTGTTGATATTGTAACAAAGTTGATGTGTTTCATTGTATTATATAAACAACCCTGTAGTTTTGCACTGACTGGTAGATTTGATAGGCTGGTTTACAGATAATTAGGGACCAGTATTTGTATTCATTACGGCAGTCTAGACGCTGGTACAGCAGCACGGGGCTGGCAACCTACTACCTGAAAAGGAGTAGGCCCTCTTACTTGTTACTTAAGGCTGGCCGATGGCCTTCCTCCCTCACCGCCGTGGACCAGGGTCTACCGTGGTTGTAATTCTGCTTCCCATTTTTCCTCTGTGAAACCCCTGAATACATACTACCCAAGGACCACCGACAGTCCCGCAGGTGGTGCACATGTAGTCGAGGAAACACAGCCCAGGAGTGTCTCAGTTGAGGAACGCTCAGCGCAGCCAGGGCCCCGCCTGAAAAAGGGGGTGAGCCCTGGGGAGTCGCCGAGGCAATAAGTTGATGATCCCAGCAAGCAGAAGGTACCGGATGTTCCAGACGCCTCAGCTGTTTATATTTCTTAGAGTTGTTAATTACCAGTTATGTTTGAATTGGATATATCATATACAAAAGGATGATAAAGGGGGAAGTTTCCTAAAAGTCCTTGTCTGTAGACACCTCATACCTTTTACCAAATAATTTCTTGTGCAGGGATAAAAGGTCTAAGATGGAAATTTCTATTATGTTTTATAGATATACTGTGTTAATTCAATAATAATACATTATAATTAAGGTTTAATGTACTTTCAATGATAATTCAGAAAAGTTGAAAATTGTTTTTGAAAAATCCTTTTTAAAACAACAAGTGGGCAATGAATAAAATGTCAACTCTTACTAAATAAATAGATTACATGACATTCTATGAATGTCTTATGTAACCCATTATGTGTTCATGACCAGAGATGGTTAACAAAAGCAACATATGCATAATTAAACATCTGTTGACTGACTTATATACATGTAGGGTAAATGAAAAAATGTGCCTCAAAGAACACCAACATACTTACAATCAATGCATACTGTGCAGTTTCAACTTAAATTATTCAAGTAAAATGTTTCATTTTGCAAAATTGACAGTATAATGAAACTTTTTATAACATTTGAGAGCTCCTAATTGAACTTTTAATTTTTGCCCTTCTGACACAGCTTTTGTACACCTGATCTTGGCTAGGGCGATTGCAAAACAAACTTAATAAGGATTGGTCCAACTTAAAGTATCTGACTGACTCCTCCATATTCTACTGCATGCATGGCATTTAGTACCGGTTTCTGACCTACGACAGACTGAAGAGGATCATGTATTCATGTATCTACATGTATGTGTGTACATGAATTTGTGCAAAGTAAAGTCTTGACTCAAGACAAGGCAAGAGTGAATCATGCATTAATTTATATTCTTGCTTAATTCAGAGGGCCCAATCTTAAAGATGTTAGCAACCTTTATTAAGAAATATTTACCTTTACTTGAGACCCCTGATATTCCAATCTGATGAAGCATAGTTATGATGTTATTTATGTTAAGAATATGAGTTTTAATGTATGAGTTTTAAGAATGTATGTTTTTTTTACTAAATTGTATATAGAATGTTTTATATGTTATAATATGCTTTTTGTTTCATAAGTCTATATCCCATGTATGTTGATTTGGTTACAATAAAGCACTATTCTATTTTATTCCATTCTATTCTACATTCAAACAAAAAGTAAGCAATAAACAAGACGAGAACTTGAGAGGCCATGAGTTAGTCATACAGTGCATTAGTGCAATCAAATTTTGATTATGGTGTCAACACCAGGGTAACTGCAATGAAATTATGGTCTTTTTTAACCATTTTTGTATAGATCTTAAACATATAAGCCAATTGTGTAAAACATTATCCCACTGTTGGGCGCAATAATAAAATATTTAAAATGTATAATTTTAATTTTATTAACATTAATTGTAGGAAGAACACAGTATGCAAATTGGTATTCCATTTGACTTAACTTTAATCCTCATACATATCATTCGCACATAGTTTTATGTCCAAATGTCACAATATTCAGCGGTTTGATAGAAAAAGCTTGGAAATGGGAACAAGATGTGGATAGAATTAGTATACACATGCCAAGATTTCTTGACTGAGTTCTTGATATCTGAAAATCATAATCAGATGATTTGCACTTTGGGTGCTAAATATCCAAACAAAAAATGTCTAAAACGATAACTAACCTCTGCAGCTTATTTTATAGTAAACAAAAGATGTTTTTAGGAATAAATTTAAAGTTAAAGTCGGTCAAATAATATCGAAAATAAAATTTGCAAAAGCCCACCTAGCCTTGAAAAAATTCCTAATTAAGAATTTGAAAAAAATTCCCAACCTATCTAACATTATTGAAATTTTAACCTGACAGGAAACAATGATATTATTTAAGTCAGCCTAATCAGATATCCTCATTTGGAAAATATTTGGAATATAGTTAGGCATCCAGAAAAAAAGAAACAACACATCCCCACCCCAAATACCCACTGAGTAATAACAATTATGTAGTCCTCAACATAAAGAGATCACCTATTGTATGGAGGGCGGTGCATTGTGACTAGAAAATGAAACTGTTAACTTTGGCTTGTATATTCTATGGTCAAGTAGATTTTGATAAAAAAATATTGTGATGAAACAATAAATTTTACTTCATATTTAAAATCATAAAGATACTTTTCCAATCGTGTTTCAATACTTTGGAAAATAGTTAAATTAGAAGAAAATTAAATATAGTGTTATGTATTTATTATTATTCCTTATAATCTGATCAAAGAAAAATAAGTGAAGCTCATGGACAGTTTTTAACCATAGATGGAATATTAAATCACATTTCAGGGATAAGACATTTTTTTAACCAAATTTGTATGAGATTGCAATGGCAAACCACAGTGAAGTACAACTGAAGTCGACATTGAGTGAGAAATCATTCAGCAGAAGTGATGCTCTGAAAATCACAAAAAGGAATACAGGGTGGTGAGAAACCTTATGAGTGTAGTGAATGTGGCAATTGTTTTAACAGTAAAAGTGACTTGACCAAGCACATGAGAATCCACACGGGGGAGAAACCTTTTGAGTGTACAGTGTGTGAGAAATCATTCAATCAAAGTGGACATCTGACAACACATTTAAGAACTCACTCTGGTGAGAAACCTTATGAGTGTGGTGAATGTGGCAAGTGTTTTAGTCGCAGTAGCCACTTGACAAGCCACATAAGAATCCACAGTGGGGAGAGAGAATATCAGTGTACAGTGTGTAAGAAATCATTCAGTCAAAGTGGAGGTCTGACGATACACATGAGAACACACACGGGTGATAAACCCTATGAGTGTAATCAATGTGGCAAATGTTTTAGTCAAAGTGGCTACTTTGACCAGCCACATGAGAATCCATACTGGGGAGAAAGAATATCAGTGTACAGTGTGTGAGAAATCATTCAGTCGAAATGAAAATCTGACAACACATATGAGAACTCACACTGGTGAGAAACCTTATGAGTGTAGTCAATGTGGCAAGTGTTTTAGTGTCAGTAGCCACTTGACCAAGCACATGAGAATCCATACTGGGGAGAAAGAATATGAGTGCACAGTGTGTGAGAAATCATTCAGAGAAAAAGGAAACTGAAAATACACAAGAGAACTTCACACTGGTGAGAAACCCCTATGAGTGTAGTCAATGTGGCAAGTGTTTTAAGACCGTAGCGCCTTGACCAGCCACATGAAAAATCCACACTGGGGAGAAAAATATCAGTGCACAGTGTGTGAAATCATTCAGTCAAAGTGGAGTCTGAAAATTCATGAGAATTCATTCTGGTGACAAACCTTATGAGTGTAGTCAATGTGGCAAGTGTTTTAGCACCAGTAGCGCCTTGACCAGCCACATGAGAATCCACACCGGAGAGAAAAAATATGCGTGTACAGTGTGTGAGAAAAAATTCTGCCAAAGTGGATATCTGAAAATCCACATGAGAACTCACACTGGTAAAAACCCATGGTTGTGGAGTTTGTGATAAAAAGTTTCTCTCAAAGGTCTGATGTTGTTATTCATATGCGCACACACAGAAGAGAAACCATACAAGTGTGATCAGTGTGGGAAATGTTTTTCTGTAAGTTCTAACCTGAAGATGCACAAGCGCACACACACTGGTGAGAAGCCATTTTACTGCCATATTTGTCAAAAATCATTTACACAAGGAAGCAGCTTGAAAACCACCATATGATGACTGTGCATGCCAAGAAGTGAGTTTTATTACTCGACATAATCTTTTGTTAATAGTTTTTAGAGAATTGTAGTAGTGGATAGGCGAACACTGTTCTTTAGCTGTTTTAGTGTATTTTAGTGACTGCTCAAAATTATGAGAGGAGGGGTAGGGAAGATTGCAAGTTGGATGTGTTGATTGTGATGAGTGGATTGGGGTTGGGAGTGACCGCCATATGAATTGGACTGGTCATTTGAGGGAAGTGACCGCCTGTACCATTTTCACAGTCTCGAGTCTTCATTAAGAGACAGCTGTGATCCTCCATAAACTGTACAGCATTGTGTATATTTCGAAGTGTATTTGTCTTAGATTTATGTTGCTTCGATAATCTTTTTCGTACATTTGTCTATCATTTTTTTACATTTTGTATATTTGGTGTTTGCATGAAAAAACTGTAGACCTTTCTTGGAGAACATTTAAAAAAAGAAGATAAAATACAGTATTTGTCTTAGGTTTATGTTACTTAGATATCTTTTTCAAACATTTGTCTATTGATATTTTTACATTTTATATAATTGGTGTTTGCTTGAAAAATTTGTAGAACTTTTCTGTAGACCTAGAACATTTAAAAAATAAGAAAAAAATACATGTAAATAAACACATTCAAAATAAAATATGAAAATTGTTTTCCTAATTTATATTGAATAAAGATTTTTTATAATACAGAAATAATTTACAGCAAATCTCCTGATTCTTGGTGACAATGGCGACCAGGGTAAAATAGATGTAAATGTGCTTATTTACAGTCACATTTCATCTACAAGTGACTTTATATTCACACCAGGTCATTGGCATCCTTGTCACACTATATCGTTCTCAACTCCCTGGGGAGCATACAGCATTTGCCACCATAGCACAGACGTGCCTATCACTCATACTGGAGTTCAATTCTGTTCACCGCCTAACCTGTACTTATTTTCACCACAACAATATTATGTAATTGAATAATGGAATGTTTTTTTTTTGTTAAAGTCAATTCCAGCCACTCTCATAGTGGTAGAAATACGCCATACAGATGTGAAATAAGATTGTGAATATACCGGCATGTGGAATAATGTAAATACTCAGTGTCCTATATACAATAGTTTTAATTCAAAAGCAATGCACATGCCAGTGCCTTCTGGTTCAATACAGTGAAACTGGAATATTTGTATGTTGCATTTTTTAACCTAAGTCTAGAATTACTGCATTTTTAATTAACTCAGTTTATATACTAACTTACTCTTTATACATAAATACTGATGATGGAATTACTTTATAAATCATTTGATTTCTTCTATTCATGGCTGTTAGTTTTTTGTTTTGTTTTTAACTTTCATTATAATGATGTGTAACCAGTATTTGTAGATTGGTGTGTGTGTGTGTGTGTGTGTGTGTGTGTAGGTGTGTGTGTCTGTGTGTGTATATCTGTGTGTCTGTGTGTCTGTGTGTGTGTGGTGGGTATTCAAATTATCGCATTTATTTGTTCTGAACCTGTTTTTAAATAAATGTGTAATGCATTTCAGAAGTTGGCCATGGTTTTAGCTCATTATTTCGTAACGTTAACAATTAATACACTTTAACACAATTTCTAACCATGGATATTTATGGCATAGTATATTGAAGAACTTTCATAGCCTTCAACATAATTTTTCTTCATATAATTCCGTCATTTACTTAAATTTTTTAGGTCATTACTATTTGTGATCAATGAATATCTTATTGTCAATTATGTTGTTGTTTTTTTATCCAGTGCTTCATAGTCAGTGACTATATAGTCATAGATAGTGTATAGTTTTATGGGCAGGGTGGCTTTGAAACCATGCAATAGACCATTATATACCCTCTACCCCCCCATGATGCTGGAGGCCCATGATAAAATTAAGTCATTAGCATTGGGAAATTCCCAATTAATGACTTGTGTAAAGTCTTTGTACTTTGGAGTAAATAATGTTTTAAAATACATATCTTTACCCAAGTTTAAAAAATTTTTTAAAAATAATTATTCAAAAAAAATTTTCTTTTAAAAGTCTTTTTTTAAGGGTTGGGTTTTTAATTATTTTTAAAACATTTTTTTTTTTGAAATTTTTAATGCTTTAAATTTTTATTATTTTTTTTTTTTAATGGTTTTTTTTTTTTAAAATTTTTTGTAAAGGTTACAATTTAAATAAAATTTTTAAAAGTTTAACCCAAAATTTTTTTAAAAATAAATTACAAAATTTAAATAAAATTTCACAAAAAAAATCACCATTTATAGCATCAATAACGCCCTTTTAAACATTATTTTTGATAAAATATAAAAAACGTCAAACCTTTTACTGTGAAAGAAAATTAATATTTAAAAAAAATATTCATGGAAGTAATGACCCTTGATTAAAATTAATATTTAAAAAACTAAAAATTTTAAAAATTTGGGGAAAAAATTTATGCCCCATTTTGGGGGCACTAAAAATTGCGTATTTTTTCGAAGACGGTAGGGGTGGCCCTTTTTTAACAACAATTTCACCCCGCAATTTTTAAACTAGAAAACC
>JAGTTF010003192.1:0-10830 GCA_019095985.1 Streblospio benedicti | reverse complement strand
CCCCTCGCTCAAAATACTACCACACAATGTATGCATCTCCCTTCTGAAAAAAAGATTCTCCATTTGGCTATCATACTGACTGTTATAAAAAAAGTTTACATGTTACAAATGAAAAACAAGAGGCATGTGCTGACACTGCTCATGCGCCATTTCTGCGATCCAATTTACCTCAAAAGTCTATCACGCCATCAGGGATTTTTGACAAGACTTGCTTATTTTGTGATAAGGCTAGAAAGAATTAAATGCAATGAAGAAAGACTTTCCATGTGTGAGTGTACCAGTGCTCAAGATGCAATCAAAGGCAAGTCTACAGAACTAGGTGACCATAAACTTCTTGCCAAAATCGGTGGTATAGACTTTCATGCAAAGGAAGTAATGTACCACCAATCAAGCAAAAGGCTCTATATGCATAGAGTAGATGATGCTACAAATATGCCCAAGGATTCGGGTGCTGAAACTTTTATAGAGGTATCAGAGAAAAAGCATTCAATGAAATTGTACATTATGTAGATGTCATCTCGTTTAAGAAGATTCTTCAGGCATTGTCAGATATCAATAGTAGATATGAATCTATTAGGAAAAAGCAAGGTTTTGACATTGAAAGTAGACCATCAAGATTAGAACTTAAGCTTCTAAACCACTCTGGTGATAGGCTAACCTATATTGAGATCAAGAACAAACGAGGCTGTCCACACTTACTTCATAGTACTGAAATGGCACAAGATTAAGCCATTACAATCTATGATGGTCAGGACGTGCTTCCGTAAAGTTGCTATGGACTCACGGAAGGAAATATTCCAACTCGAACCAAAGGAACTTGCTTGCCCGCTACACCTGATGACATTGCTAAAGGTGAGGTTGAGATACCAGAAGATCTTGTATTTTTTCCTTACTGCCTTGATCACTTGTCAAGAATCTTCACACATATCAGATGCACGGAAAAGACACATTGAATCAATAGCAGCAGATTCTGATATATACCACAGGAAGTGGTAGGGCAAAACTAGCTAAACATTTACTTCTGGGGTCTGGCTTTGAAAAGTCTTACTGGTTCTAGAAAGATAATACCCAAGCCCCGATTGGGTTGGTTAAGACTATACACACAAGGTCTGTAGGCTATGAAATCAACTCAGAATTCAGAAATTCAGCACGAAATTCAGCACGAAATTCAGCAAAACGTTACGCGGATGACCCCGTGGTTTAGAACGAATACGCATATCACGTTCGAATAACTACGTCACACGTAATATTGATAAACGTGGTCACTGCACCTACGGTACTCAATGATGGATAACGTAACACTTTCATATCGGCATTTACCTGGAAGTAATTACACAAATAAAAACAGTGGTACTTCTATTTCCAAAAAATTTACATAGAAATGTCAAGGTACGTTTAACAGTTTAATGAGAATACTAGCTGTCATTATCTCGCTGAACGTTGCCACTTGAAATCTGGTGGTATGTCTGAGAATATCTTTATCAAAAAACGGGAATAGTTCAATATTTAGGTCATTAGCTTATAAAACTGCATATTTCTTTATTCACCTATGTAAAATTTACTACTGAATCCGATTCAATGCATAATAGATGTTTTTTACAACATTTCTGAGTGAAAAACGATGTTTATTCCAGGGATGGGCAAAATATCTGCGTAGTTGACACCACATTTTATTGTTTTCAAAGAAACACACAATATACGGAGCCCAGCTTTCTGAGACTGATATCGAACACCTTCTCTGTGATCCGACATTTGAATTGTTATCAAACATCCATTTTAGAAGACACAAACCAAACATCTGTCCGTGTGCATGCGAGCCGCCATTGTACAAAAAAGATGTTGATACTGCAAGAACGCAAACTTCCGAGGCTGGATTTTTGCAAACTGTGTTCCTCTACTGGTATTCCCATAGTGCCTAATATTTTATTAAAATCGTGAATTTTCTGCACATAAACAAGACATAATATGAGGGGTTTGGGCCTTAAGGAACTGCTTATGTATACATATTAGAAATTATGAACAGGTTCGGCCATTGTGTACGGTAAATTATCATTATGTTGAGAACTTGGAAACAGAGCTTGCAGAAACCATCAAAGAAAAAAGGAAGAGCAAGCCCAGATGGTATCAGGCAGCAAAATGAAGTCAAAAACCATAAAATGAAAAGATCTTTTGTAAAATAGAAAATCTTTTACATGGGGTTGCTTCTAGACAGATATTTCTAACATATGAACGCCTATTTGGGTGGGTTGGAACAGCAGACTGAATACTGATGGGAACTACCAATGCAAATGTTTGTTATATGGAGAACATTTGCTTGCCTCCAACAAGACACATGACGTTGTGGTGAAGACAATGGAAGTTTCTCAAAAAGTGGCAGAGGAAGTTAACCAAGATGCTATGGTTGTACACTACGATTTGGCTATAGCTAAGATTGCCAGAGCACTAAAGGACATGGAAAGACCACGGTTTGACAATGTTTTGTCTGCTTTGGTGCTTTTCACATACAAATGGCCTACTTCAAGGCTTTGGGTCATCTTGTTTGTGACTCTGGTGGACCAGAAATCCTAGTTCAATCTAATGTCCTTGGAAAAGGTTCCCTCAATGGATTTGTTGGAGGCAAGCATTTCAATAGATGCAAGAGGCTACACCCATTACTGGCAAATGCTCTCAGCCATCTTCACTTGAAACAGTTCATTGATGATCTCCATACACCACCAGAAGAAGATTTAGAAATATTGATGAATGTCAACAAAGATCAGCCAGAACAGGATGCAATCAATAAGGTGTTTTATTGTAAGTTCATTCAAGATTACATGGACTACAAGGAAAAAAAAACAAGAGCCGGGTGTCATGGAGCAAATGCAAAATTTTGACTGCAGTACGTTGATCGTGTACATGATTTCATGATGTTCAGCCGTGCATGCCGCATGAATGATGTGTCCTTATTTATTTACAGCTGGGCAACGCAACTATTCAAGATGGATGATGCGATTTGTGTAAGTTTACATGTGCATTGTATACCTCACCTTGGAACATTACCACAGTAAATGAAGCTAGGCTGGCTATCTTCAATAAGATAATTGCACCAAGCAAAGATGTGACCCCTTTTGATGACCTCAAGAAACTAGACCCATGTGTTATGCCACCTTGCAAAGACACTCTTGCCAAGAAGATTGAAAGAAGCAATTATGTAGCATACTTGTGGAAGAGGGCAAATGCTGCTACTCCCCAGCAGCATTGCCCAGCTGACCATGGCTGGTGTTTAAAGGAAACCAGTTATTGCATTAATTGGTATAATGGCCCAACACTCCCTTCAAACCTACAGGCTCACATTGTTGTGTCAAACATCATGGAGGAAAACAATGATGGAAATGAGAGTGAATTCGAAAGTGAGGATGAATCAGATTTTTTAAAGTGATGCATCAAACATTTCTAATTTTGCCATCAAATATGTCTCATTTAAAGGTGAATGAATGAAAAATGAATTGTGTAATGATGCATACCAATTGCTGTAGAACAATGCTGTATGTAGAGGCCCCAACATATCTTTACTCCTTTTGCTTTTTAAAAGTACAAGCTAATTGTTTCACTTTTCAAAATTTTGGTAAAATAACACTATAGGCAAAATGTTTAGACTGAAAGGATCAAATCATCAAATTTTCATTTTATTGTACATACCCCAGTTGTGTTACATTTTAAAAAAGATAACAATTGTATTACAATTTCTGGAGATATCAAATTCTTAAAAATGTCCTTGTATTTTATTTTAGTGTAAAGTACTGATTTTTTTCAAAAATGTATAACACTATAGGGGTTTGATATATTTTGGTTTATGGACCATACAAAATCATGTATACAATTTCGGTACAGTCAACCTGAATTTTTATTTGGAGGTCTTTTTGTTTCCATACGAATTGGGAAAATAGGTGTGCTTTTATACTAAATAAACAAACATTTAAAATTTCTAAATTCTTTTATCTCCAGCAAGTCTCCATAAATTGAACTCATATATTCAGGACTCTTATTTTCATGTGATTTTTGGGATAATATAATGTGCTGGTGCGCAACATTCCACCATCACCGTGCTTAAGAAATAGCTTTTCATACTCCCCAAATACCCCCTTTCAGAAAATATATGTCATCCTTCTGGCGGGTTAGTGCTCGAATCGGTCTATGAGCTCTGAGACTAACCAAGCTGTAGGTGTGAAGGTGTAGTAGTATAATCCTGATATCGTTCCTAATGTCCTATTCCTAAATAATTATGTCATGGATGTAAGTGCACTATATTTCTCTAACTAGATTGAGTTGTCTATTAAATGCATCTGCACCCTCTTTATTCTGTAACACCACTGCCATACAATCGACCATCTCTCTCTTACACAAGCAGCTATCACCATCGTCTCGTCTCTAGACTCACTCCATTCTGAGTGTAGTTGTGTAGCCTCTTATCACACTACTACATCATAACCTTCTTGCTTTATAAATTTACGTTATTAATTTTAAAGTGTAGCTTGGAAATTATATACTGTGAATTTATTCAATAACAACATTCTTTACTTTATATCTATATGCTGCTACCTTCTCGTTTTAAAGAATGGTGGTAGTGTGATTACATTAATATATAACGATGGTGATGTATGAAGTTACAATGTATTATGACAAACCTATCTAAAGAGATGAGATGGCAAAAAAAAATATTTATATAAAACATAAAAAGAAGTTTACAATAAGGAAATAATGCTTTGTTTACAGCAAAACATGCAACATAAATGTAATGATAGATATGACATAATAATAATACAAGTGTGTCTACAATGTATGGACTAGTGCTAAAACATAAGGAATTACATAATCATTACTATTACTACGATGCGTACATTAAGTACGTAGAGGGGAAAAAAACGATGCTCTAGTTTGCAAATTACGTGGTTCACAATCTGATAATGGTAACTAGTGATATCGTAGTTTAAGATTATGTCTCAAGAGTTAAATTGAAACGGTACATATGTTTTCTAATAAAAACGACTACATGAGTATGATCAATGCTAGACTACGTGCTACAGCTACAACCTAAACACAGCATTGTTGTAGTTAGAACAAAAGCAATGGTAGAAAGATTAAACGGGAATATACAAGTGATGAACACACATATATAATATAGCACTGACGTGCTTTATTGGAAAGTGAGTCAATAAAGTGACCAGTCAAAGTTCGCTTCCTGTGGTGGTTGGTTACGTCACGCACGATGGATATGGGATGGTCATTGATTACACACATATAGCACTGACGTGCCTAATGGATAATTGGTCAACAAAGTTGATTGGTCAAAGTTCGTTTCGATTGTATCTCGATATACTGTTGTAGTCATTTGCACATAGGTCGCTGAAACTTTGAGATGGTTTTGTCCTTTAGTCTGGATTCTCCAAATGATAATAAAGTTCAACTTGTAGGCCGGTTATTGACGGCTGTTATCGACATGATGGGGATACGCGGCATTTCTAAGTGCGTATAGTTCGTTTGGATATTTGTGTATTTATACACTGAATAGTTTTGTGCATTAATTGTCAATTATGTGTATAAATCCTTAGGTTGAAGTTCACTCAGACCTCGAGCGTTGATGGCATGGTTGAAGAGTATGCGCTTGACGCTGAAGGCATCGTGGACGAGCGGGGGCGACATTTGGAGGCTCCTGCTGTTTCTCCTGACAGCAGCGATGTCACGGGTGGTCACGCCAGCGCTGATGGGAGTTTGTGCCGCGTGTCTGCGGCGCTGGCCGGTATTGACGCGCAGCTGTGGAGTCGGCACCCCGTCATAGGCCAACTTTGCCGACCTCAGTTGACAGGTATGAACTGTAAAATACTAGCTAAAAGGTTGAGATATGTTCATGAATTTACATTTAAATTTTAGGTGGTTTATGAAATGGGTGTGAGAATGATGTGTGTGATTTGTTTGCAGGTCGTGGAATTTGGCCTGCCCATCGCCACCATTTAGGGGTGGAGTTTGTGGTCGGTTTGAGCAGGGAGGAGCTGTTGCAGTTTCTTGAGACTCATGTGAATGACGTGGATGAACTTTTTCATTGTTGCTGTCGATGTAAATATTGTATTGTAGTAAAGTTGTAACGATGAATAAATTAGTTGGGAGTAAGGTTAATGAGTGTCATGTCATTGTGGGTATAATGGAATCGTATTTGATGGTGATTTCGTCAGTATGTATTTTGAGTACTAGGTGTGATGACCAGTCGATATGTAACTTAGGGTAGAAGTGTTTGAAAGTGACGTTGAAATCGTTGAATGATGGTGTTTTGATGGTTGATAATCTATTGTCGTATGGCATGTGTCCTAGTTTTATGGCGCATGATGATTTGGCGGTGAAGAATTTGATGTACAAATTGCAATCTAAATTTGAAGTGTGGGGAGATTTTATATATGTCCAAATGTTTGTTTTGCTGAGTACGTAACATGTGGTTGTTATAGATAATATAATAAGTAAGTAGAGTTGAGTATGGTTTTTCTTTAGTTTCTGGTTTGGTTGTCCCAATGGGTTGTTCGTTCGGGTATATGACGTAGCTTTCAGCGCGGGGTGTGCACATGAAGCTTAGCAATAGTAGTTTCCTTAGTTTGTAACATACCGCCAGTAGAGTTAAAGTGAGAATAACATTCCATATTGCTAAAACAGAGAACCCAATTATGTCTGTAAGATCCGTGGCAAATTGGTATAAGGGTGAATTATCTATTAATGTGATGTCATTCGAGGTGGTGATGGCATGATTTGTTAAAGGGTTAAAATGTGATAGGATCGGTTTTGTTTTAGTGGTGAATCTGGTGAGGGGTAGTTTCATTTTGTGTGTGAGTCCTAATTTTACCATTTGTGGTAAGTTAATGGGGAATTCTATTGATACTTCGATTAGGGGGTCACATGAAGTTTCTTGTATTGTTATTGAGAAGAGATTAGTTATTATTATGCAATTGCAGTTAGCTGTCACTATAGTATGTGATGATATAGTTTTGAGGACGTTTTGTTTTCCTGGACAGGAAATGCTGATAGGGGATGGGATGTTGTGTAGTAAGTATTTAAATTTGTCTACTTTGAGGGCAAAAGGTGTGGGGTTGGAGTCAATGGTTGAAAATTTGCATAGTTGGTGGATGGGGTCGTTTTTGTAGATTTGGTAGAAGCAGTTCGGGATAAACTGTGAGGGGTGCTGAACAGATCATTCTGTTTGATTGACATTCGATAAGCTCAGCTTGGGTTAGGAAACCGTATTTATTTTCGTTGTGGGATAGTGCTATTGCATAAGGTGGGTCGTTGATTAACATGGATTTGTTACTGTTTTGATTACTTGCTGAGTGAATGGGAATTTCGTATGTCTGCAGAATGAAAGTTTTGAAGTGGTGGGAGTGATGAAATATTGGCACTTTTACTGAGATTGTTAGCACGTCTTTGTGGCTAAAGGCGTGAGCTTGCGCATGTGCGTAGTAATATTCTGCATTTGTATCTATTGCGAAGTCAACGAGCCCAGATTTTGTTAACTGGTTCCTAAGTGATGATAATGCCTTGTGGAGGTCAGTATATTTAATGAAAGTGGTTGGTATCTGGTGTCTATTGAGGGTCATCAAGCTTTCAATGAAGCTGTCTGCCGTGTTAATTGCCGTGGTTAGGGCTATGTTATGGCTGATGATTCGCATATTAGTGTTGAATAGTTGGTTTACTGTACGTGCAGCAGAGTAATATACTTGGAAGTTAAAGAGGTAGTCGTTGTAGAACGTGCCAAATTGTTTGGTGATGTTGTTAATTCTATTTTGTAAATTCATGACGATGTTGTTGTTTCTGTCAATGTAATTGTTGAAGGTGACAGCGTTAGCGTTTGTGGTATTTTTTAAGGCTGTGATGGCGTGATAGAAGCTTTTTACGTTATGGTTGTTGTTGTCTATATTCATTATGAGATTATTGATTTGTTTTTTTTTTATGTCGTTTACTTCTTCTTGTGTGGCTGTGCCGAACACGTTTGAGAGAAGGTTCGAAATGTTTATTAGTGCTCTTTTGCTTGCAGTTGACAAGGTCATTGATCTTAATGTGTTCCTGATTGATTGTTTTCTATTTTGGCCGTGCAATTGAAGTAGTCCTGGTAATTTTTAGGATGAAGTTAACATATTTGTATGTCAGTACACGTCTGATTGGTGGTGAGGACTTCTTTATCCTACTGATGGTTTTGAAATCGTGGTAATAGATAGTAGGATGAATTTATACATATTTGTATGTCAGTAGAGTCTGATTGGTGGCTCGACCTTTGAAGAGCAGAATCTACTGAAATGGTTTGCAGTGCCAGTGCCAATTGATGATACTAATCAGAGGGGGATAATAGATAGTAGTAGCATATTGAAAGTAAATTTATCGGCGGGAGTTTTAGATAAGTCTAATTTTACTGGTTGTGGGAGTGGCTTCGTGGGAACACGAATTGGGTTAATGAGATGTTATTATTTAAAATTTTGTTTGTGATGGCGTGTTTAAGTTTTGCGCAGTTGTTATTGACTGACAGGGTTATGAAGGGGCCATGGGCTCTTTTTTGAAGTTTATAGCTAAGATTGGGGTCTAGTTGTGGCTTTTACCAGTAAACGATGTTACCGGGTCTGAGTTCGGATTGGGTAACTTTTTTGTTGTGGGTAGACTCGTCCTTTAAGTTGTATTGGTTCCTGCAATGGTAATTTTTGTCTGATGCGTATTGATGTATATTTATCAGGTCAGTGACATGTTGGGATATAGGATTTGTTTCTGGTAGTTCGATATCATAGATGCTTGATGTCATTTTGCCAAAAATGATTACGTTAGCGCATGTTTTCGTTGTGCATGAGATGCAGTTGTTTAGAGAGTTTGTTACTGAGGGTAGACATTTTGGCCAATTCTCTGGATTGTCTAGTGCAACACACCTTAGTAAGGAGAGTACGGATTGATTATTGCATTCCACCCTGCCGTTGCTAGGGGGGTAATACGGTGCAGAAAAGGTGTGATGGATGTTAAGTGAATTCATTGCTTCTTTGAAACTGTGGGAAGTGAAACATGAAGCATTGTCTGTGACGATCTCTCTGGGGACGTCGAAGATTGTGAAAACCTTTTTGTGTAGTTGTTCCAATACTTCATCCGTGTTTGTCATACGGGTTGTCATGGTGATGAGATAATTTGAATGGTGGTCAACACAGTTCAAAATGAAGCGTTTCCCATGGGCCATGGGAAAGGGTCCTAGGTGATCTAGAGAAATTTTTAAAAACGATCTGGGCACGTTCTGCACTATTGTGCGATTTGTTTGTTCTGTTTTTGATTGTTGATTTGCGCTTAAACAAGTGTGGCATGAAGCTATTGATTGTAAAAACATCCTGGTGCATCCCTTTCCAAACGTATTTTTTGGCGAAATGCGTTCGAGGTAATGCGTGTGGTGCCAGCGTGGCACATAACATTCTCATGATAGGTTTTGATGATTTGGTGTGTTAGTGAAGGGGGTATGAGTATTTTTTGTAGTCCAGCTTGTTGGTTAGTTCGTTTGTGTACATGACAGCCAGTATTTTTATGTTCTGTGATTAGGCAGCGCCATATATTGATTGTGTGTTTGTGTATTCACGTAACTTCGTAGTAGATCTACACTACGTCGATATACGTCTTCTCAATCATTCTAGAAGTTTCCTGGTTCCCTTGTTCACGTGGTTTTGAATAAAAAGAAAGACTTCTTTCATTCTACACATAAACTGTTATCTAATTAACTGGCGTGGTGGCAGCGCTCAATTAGTGGACCCTACGCTAAGGATAAATTTGCAAAAGTAGTTAGTATTAGAGACAGTTTTTTTGTGTGTTACCTATATAGTCTAGATCTAAATCATGGCAGCTACTTCACGTGCACCTAAGCAATGGTGTCTTACGACCAACAAAACGGTCAGCAGCTTTGAAAGCTGGAAGAACAACCTCGTGTATACTCTATCATGTGATGATGCCTTTAAAAGATATGATCGACACTGAATGGAAAAGAAGTCCAAACCACACTACATCATGGTTTGGGACACAGGACCTAGAGCAACACAAAAGGCTAGTACATTAGAGCTTATGCTGGGTCAGATTGCCAACTTCTGCCCTATCATAAGCAAAAATGCGCCATCATAAATAAATCAACTAGTTTAAGAGCATATGGCAGGACATACGTCTACATTATGGGTTCCAGTCCTCAGGTTCCCAAGTACTGGACCTGTCTGAAATACATCTGGGCCCTGATGAGAAACCAGAAGATTTATTCCAGAGGATGATGGCTTTCATTGAAGATAACCTACTGCACAAAGACAACCCAGTCAAACACCAGGGAGAAGACATCACAGAGGACGAGGAAATGTCCCAACTCTGAAAACGTAGTCGTAGTGGATGTGGTTTTTAGGCACTACACAAAAGACCTGCCTAAGCTCGTAAAACAAGGTATGGAACTGAGTTACGTTCACAGACTCTGTCTAGCATAAAACCTGAAATAAGCCAGGCCCTGGGTAGTTTGCTTGACGAACTACGTGCTAATGATACAAATATTCATAAGATTTTTACATCTAAGAAGAGGGGAACACGGCACTGGCCTAGTGCGAGACCTAATAAGCCTACAAAGTCATGTCCACTGTGCAAAGCCGCTCATCGCCCTGATCAACATTTTCTTAGTGAAATGCAAATATTTACCTCCAGCTGACAAGCGATATCTGTCTAAAAGCGCGACAGATAGGTGCAATCCTAGACAATGATGACAGTGAGGCGAAGTGTTGAAGAGGGTGCCAAAAGCGATAGTGATGACAAACGAAAATATCCGGGGTTATGGCCCGT
>JAGTTF010003183.1:0-12302 GCA_019095985.1 Streblospio benedicti | reverse complement strand
GTGAGATAGTGAATTTCGCAATCTGTTTCTGATACCAGCACTGACCTGCTTCACTAGTTGTATTCTCACTTTTCAAAGTCCACACTGTCTCCTCTGGCACAAAAAGGTTTTCAGCACAGGTCTGGGGTCACCATGTTTTGTTTTCAACTGCTTTTATTGTTGTGCGTATGTGCAATGAACAACAACACATTAATTAAACTGTTTGAAATGTATTTTTACAAATTCTAGTCTAGCACATGTTGCCACATTGCAAAAAAAAAAAATCAATGATGTCACAACAAGGGAGTATACCTTACTTCATATGCCAATAGATCTAGGGATCATTACATGAGTGTACATGTATTACATTATTACAACACCGACGTTGTCAAATAAACGTGAAAATCAATAATAGTAGGCTTAAAATTGTAGAAGATCAACAATCTGTTACAAATCAATAAAAAGGCATAGATTTTCTGGTGTTGACATCAGCGACGGAAGTATAGACCTACTGTCAAATTTCAGTATTCGTGGCCCATGCTACTAGTGAGTACTAGATCTACAGTTGAGTTCATTAAAGTTTGATGAATGAAAACTCAAATATAATGATGCTGGAGCTGGCTTATTTTTGTGCCAAATTGTGGATTAATGAACCCGAATGTGACTGCAACAGTGCATTACTTGACGCCGCCTCCCACGGATACCAAATCTCCACCTCAAATGCAGCAGGCGTGTCGCAGACAATCGTTTACATTAGCTATTGTACACCCCTAAGTTAAGATGCTTGTTGTGGAACAAGTTACATTCGCAGTTCAAATGCCCATTGAGGGTGGGCATTCTAACATTAGACTTGAAATCTGACATGATCAGAGAGATGGAGGTATATCGGATCCTGCTCACAACTTCGCACAATCTGAGTGGAATCTCCATCAAAATCAGCCAACTATACTGACAACAATTCTGTTCTGCTTTTTGCCAGATTACGAAGACACTTATTCTAAAAATTACTAGACATGATTTAAACTAAAATGCTGCACCAACGCAAAAGTTTCATGCTTCTAAGTAACCTAGATATGCATATCTATCATTCCATCATTTTTCAAACTGTAAATTTGCAAATTTACACACTTTGAAGAGGTAAAGCCCTATTAAAATGTAAGAGCAATTTGCATAGTTGGGACTGCCACTGACTTAAACCAGTGAAGGATAGCATAACTTCTGTTGGTCAATAATGTCCAAATGCTCAGGAGATTATACAACGTCATTAACGATTAAGCAAACATTAGATGTGAAATCTTGACATAATATAGGGATTATTTATATGCTTCTAAAAGCATATAAACACAGCTGTTCCAGTCATTGCCCATTTGCCTCTTAACAATATGGCTATTTTGCATGGTTAAAAGCCTGAAATGTTTAAATTTTCTGTAAGTGCGTACATCCTTTCAAGTTATGAAGAAGCACAAAGTGTGAATCAGTTCCAATAATTTACAGAATAAGTGTCCAAGGGAAAAAATATTGTAAGAAGCCCCAATTTGTGGAATAAAGTTGGTGTCCGCAAAATTATAACATCACAGATGCTTTCAAGTTTTTAAAACATTAAATACTATGTTATCTTATGTATAACTATCTAGTGTGTCATACATGTAAATGATTTTCATTAGAGAACAGTAATTTGAATAACTAGGTCATAAAGTGGCAAAATTGATACACTGTAAAACTAGAAATGTTTGTGCATGTCGTATTTTGCGCATTTAGTTTGCAAAAACGCAAACTTAAATAGTCAGCAAACATTAATAGCCTGTGTAAAGTATGTCTAGGATAGAAAAATCACAAAATTTAATGGTCACAAAATAAGTTAATAGCCACAAAATATTTTATCTTTACAGTAATCGTCTACTGATTTTGCCAATGTGCTGTAATACTTAAAATTTTGTTTCACACTTAGCATGAACTAGTCCATCAAATACGTTACAATCATATTTTATCTAAATTTACACAGCAACAATGTAAGTTGATGTTGAATATTATGATTTTTATGGACTTATCATATTTTACCAGCAAGTAAAAAGAAATCATACATTTTGTAATAAATATACCCCAAATAATTTTTTTATTAGTTAATTTGTTTTATCATGTCATTGTCACATGTATACAAATTTGGTTTATTTTTCCTAATCTCTACACTATAAACATGCTGCGCCTGTCTTAGGCATTGCCTATTCATATTATATGATCACAGAATGATACATTATCTTTGTTATTATCCAAGTAAAATGCTAAATTCTTCATATTTAATGAGTTACGTATGTTTAAAGTTCATGTCCCATAAGGTACAATGGTTTGCAAAATGTGTTTTGTCATAAACTTGGTGATATAACGTAAACATTCCTAATTTTTCTTCGCTTCCTTTACAGCCCTATATATCCTTTTGATAAGTCAAAATCCACTGAAGATAGTGGTCAATGAGAGTTGGGAGCTATTTATACTTGCTTTTAAGAACATTCATTCTTAAAACCCAGCATATATGCTTCTGTGGCCGAATGGTTGGGAGTCGAACTCCAACCATAGGGTCATGGGTTCGATTCAGAATGGGTCTGGTGGTGAGTGTTGAGCAAACTCGTCCCTAACACAGTTGTGCACTGCTCCATGGTACCTACACATTAAATAGGTACAGGTCAGGCGGTCGGATGATCATTGTGAGTGCTGGCACAAGACACCAATGGCTGCCAGTGCTGTATGCTACTCAGGGAGTTTAGAAGGAAATAAAGGTCTGACAAGTATGCCAATGACCTGGTGTAGATGTAAAGTCCTGAGAACATGAGTGGATCGGGGACTCTAAACCCCACATTTATATTTACATATTAATATTTGGTTTGAATACACGGCTTGTTATAAGTAAGTTGCACTGACTAGGTATATTATCCCCTTTGTTACACACACCTTGTTGTTGTTCCTTCTTAAGCCCACTGTTGGATTAGGGACTCAGTACACTTCAGTACTGAGACCAGGCCATTAGGGCCTCAGTTTCCTTTTGTAGACGCTAGTCGGATAGCACGTAGGGCTGGTAACCTATTCCTTTGGGGATAGGCCCTCTTTACATATCTGACGGGGCTAGCCGGTGGCGAACCCCCCTCCTCCAGCGCCTGGGACCGCGTGGCTACGTAAAGGGGACGCCCTGATCGTTGCGTGTCAGCACCGGTGCGAAGTCCCCTCCGTGTAGGGGCCAGTCGTGAAACCCGGGCTAGTCACCAGGCCTCCGCCGATACACTGGTTGGCGGCCTGTACGTGGGGTACCAGTTAACACAACGAGGAGTAGTAAGGGAACCAACATCGTCCAGGGATCAGTCGTCAGGCGCGCGTCCTAGCGTTGGCTAGTGGCGTAGCGCAGCACAGTTTGCGGCCCAGGGCATTGGGCCCTGGAGCCGCATCGATTCCACTTTGTTTACAGTTTGGTGCCGTGACCAGGATCTCGCGACTGTACACGCCGATTGGGGCGCGGTACGACAGGAGATCTAGTCACCATGTCCGACCCACAACGTCCAGAGGGGTGGTTCGCGGGAATCGCGAACACCTTGTCCGCCGCGAAGTTAGCTTTGAGCAGTCGCCGAGGCGATCGAGCTCGAACCGAAGGAGAACAGCAAGAGGGAACAGGGTCGCGAAATGCGAAGCCTGCAGCACCCGGCGCTTCTCGAGATCCTCAACACCCATCGGTGGAAGGGAAGCGGGAGGACGCACTTCGAGAAGAAAAGAAGTCGCAAAGCGCGACACCTACAGCACCACGAAAAGGACCGACGCGACTCCCCACCACTATATGTCGGACGGGGAGTGCGAGGTTGGGTACCACGCCAAGGAGCGAACGAAAGCGACGAAAGGTCGCGAAGCCAGTTCGCCGACCAAGGAGTGAGGGCAAATCCACCACCAGTGACGCCAAGCAGTCGCAATGCTCTGACCCTGAGATGGAGTGGTATGACGGGCGGGTGCAGGCAGACCAACCGGTCCGTACTGCCTCCCAAACGCCGCTACTGCCGAGGGCCGGACCATTGACCATAACGACTACAGAAGACCCCGCGCGGACATCGTTCGATGCGGGGATGAAGTCTCTGCCAGGCGTGCCCGTGGTACAACAAGACCAGAACCCGCCACCGCCCCCGCAAGGGGACGGCGACCGGGCAACGGAGAAAGGAGGGGGTGCGATTTCCCAAGAAGTGAAGGAGCCTGTTCTCGAGGCTAGCGAAGAGTCGGGGGACGAGGTGAGCGGAGACGAGGCGTCGGAGGGCGATAGCCCGCGGCGCCCCTCGACCGGTTATCAACCGGGTCCCGACCTGCGGGAGTCAGGGGCCACGGGAGGTCGGGGAAATCCGACACCTAAGGACGCGAAGAGGGATGTGCCGGCCATGAGAGGGCCAGGCGACATGGATGGGTCGGTTAAAACGAACCCAAGGCGCAATGAGGATGACCGCAAGTACAAGGACAACGGCATTATGGGGGACTCGTTGGAGTACCTCCGGGCTGCACATCATCAGGGGGTACTGGAGATGAAATGGAATCATCTGTGCCGCCTAGAGGAGTCGCAGAAGTACATGGGAGGCGCCACCGAGTGTGTGCTGCTTCTGGGTCCAGTTTGCGACTACCCGCCAGGAACGAAGGAAGGACTTCCACTACAATGGGTGGAGGAGTGCAACTCCCTCGCCTATCGTCTGACACTCGGGACCGCAGAGCGCGTTTGTCTAGATAGTCTCGTTGGTTTGCAGCAATGGGGGGAAGTCGCAACAGGAGGAATAGTGTAGCATTTGACCCACCAAAAATTTGTTGTGTTGGGTGTGTTACAATGGAAAAAGATGGAAAGATTGTGGATTCAAACGACAAAAATAGTCGCAAAACTCGGGGGTCGCGGCAAGTGGTGGTCGCGATTCCGACTGTCGAGTGCGAGTATTTGACCAACCGGGTCACGACCTCAAAATCGTGCACTCCGACCATTTCCCCAGGAGTCAGCGCTTGTTTAAGTAGCTACAGTATCGGCGATAGTCGCGGCGGCCCAGTTAGCACTCTCGTCACTATGGTAACCAGGGTGGCGGGGGCAGACGGGTCGGCGGCGGCGGCTAAGTAAATAATCCCTTTACTGGGAGTCGGGGCAGGCGCGAGACACTCGCGGCCTGTCCCAGTCAAAACACAGACACGTGGGCGCGGATACTGACAAGGTCAAAGGTCGAATCATCATGCGGAACGGCTGCCGATTGGTTAGCTGGCACCGTAGCGGCAAATAGGGACCGGGGTACTATATAGTATTGCCGGTGTGAAGAAATCATCAGTCGTTTGACTGGTGGCAGTACAGTAAAGACGTGCAGACGGATTTGCTGTATTTGTTACAACTTTTCAGCGTGTTGCGGCTTCATCTCCAGTAATTGCCTAATTTTCTTGTAGGTAGAATCCTGGTTGGATTCTTATCGGCGCAGTGAAGACGCAGGAGGGGACTGGGCAGTCGTGATGGCTGACCAAGGTCCCGAGGAAGCAACCGGGGGTGGGTCTAGGCCCACTTCCCCCACACACGAGGATGCGGCGCTCGGCGACGAAGTCGAGCAGCCAATGGAGGTCCAGGACGCTGACGGGCACGAGGGGCTGATGGCACGCCTCGATGCCCTGACGCAAGGCATGGAAGAGGTCGGCGCAGAGCGAGCTGTGTCCGATGTGGATGAAGAGGTCGGCGCAGATCGAGCTGTGTCCGACATAGATGACGAGGTCGCTGATGGCGAGGGCGGCGACGCTGACCCGGAGGAGGTTCCTCCGAGTCGCGAGGCGTGGTCGGACCAAGTCCAGCGAGAGGAGGCAGAGCAGGGGCGCAGTGGACCGACTATTTCGCCAAAGCCTGACGGGGCGAAAGTCTCGCGGGTGAAGGCAAGTGGTGTCCGACGTCGTGGCCCCGACCTCAAGCGCCCACCTACCGAAAGGGAGGTGCGGCAATTCTTCGCCGAGCCGTACACGCGTCAAGTGTTGTACGCCAACCGGTACGTGGGGGATCACCCCGAAGAAGGAGTCTGCTATTTAGCAGACCACAACACTGGACTGCCCCAACATTCGTACCAGAAGTCGGGGGAGCCAGGCTATGGGGGAGTGCAGACACCATCGTGGCTGGCACGATCCCAGAATGACTTTCGCTCGCGGGACCAGAAGCCCGAGTTGAGATGGCGAGCGGTCGGAAGGGTGGCCAATCAGTCTGGTCACACCGCCTTCCCCAAATTAGTGCCAGAGGTGTCGTTCTCTGCAGCACGACTTCCGGTGGACAGGTTCACGCGCGAAGGCGCGCAACTCCTGTTCATCGCGTACTTGGAGGCCGGCATGCGATGTCCGGTCGCAGGGTGCGAACCCTGGTCGGCACTGGATGCCGACAATAAATTCGCACTACCACAGCCTCAGGCGATGCTGACTCGAGATCGCCAGTTCTTGTCGCGACGACCAGACAACTGCGCCCAGATGGACGCGGTGATTGCGTGTGCGCCGCGAAACAAGGCCAGCGGGAACACGGCTGGGATGGATTTGAGAGCGTGCTGGAGCATTGGTCCCACTTCCACATGAAGGGGGGATGCTGCTTTTCCGCACCCTGCTGCAGTGGTATGGCCATTGAGGTGCTGCCTGCCACTTGCCAAAATGTGATGTTTCCGTCACTCACCGCCGCTGTTCAGCATATGGTTGCTGAGCACCACAATGAAGTCGACCTCAAGAAGGCCGAAATCCAGGAGTCGCGGGAGCGAGCTCGCCAGCGGGCCAAGACACGGGGCGCCAAGAGCGAGGAGGAAGATGATGAGCGGGGGACAGGCGATCTCAGTTCGCCTCGCTCAGTCGCACAGCAGCTCGTGTTCGAGTTCATGGGACAGTACGTGTCCCATGTCGGACTTCCCCAGATCCTCGGGCGGAAGAAGTGGTTTCCCGACGCCGTTCTTGCCCGCATGATCGTCGGATTCTACCTTCGGCAGGTAGATATGGAGAAACAACCCCTCTGGGACAGTGGACACAAGGCCTGGCTCCGAAAGTGCCAAGAAGAGTTCGCGCGGTGGACGGCGCCCCTCAGTTCATACTCGGTGACAGCCCCGAAGGGGCCAGCCCGGTATAGCGAGGTGGCGGCGTCGCAGCCGGCACGCACGCCCCGAGCAGCAGCCTTGCCAAGAATTCCGAAGAAGAAGTCTGCCGCCACGCGAGCCCCGGAGCCAACTGTTGCGCCGGTGCCCGCGAGGCACAGTGTAATGCAGGCTCTTTTCAAGTCTGTCAAAGGACTAGCCACCGCTTCACCGACACCTGCGACCAGCCCAGCCGCGAAGCAGCCACCAGCTGCGACCGCGACATCCTCGTCAGAGTACCCGAGCGCGGGTACTTCCGGCATGAGAACGCCACCTCCTCCATCACGAGCCTCCCGAGCGGGACAGCGTGGTGGGCGAGGCGCTGGGGGAGAGGGCGGGACCACGCAGAAGCGTGGCCGCTCCAACTCCGCCAGCATCAGTCCGACTTCGCGGGGAGGAAAGAAGGCCAATCTCGCGGGGCATTTGCGACAGGACCGCGACACATGGGTCAGTCGCGCCCAGAAGGCCGAGGAAGAGTTGGCGGCGCTGCGAAGTGTGCATGCGGCCCTGGAAAGGGAGCATCGCGCCAAGGAGTCGCAGTGGTCGAAGGATCGCGTTGCCTCGGACCAGCAGCTCCAGACACAGACCAAGCGGGGCGACGATTACAAGGCCGAAGCCGATCGTTTGCGCGCCGAAAGGGACGACGCTCGACGGGAGCGGAATACACTGCAGACACAGCTGGACGCTGCGAAAGGCAGTTGTAAGAAGCTCGCCGCCGAAGTTCAAGCCGCTCGCGAGGAAGTCGCGACCGTTCGCGAGGAGACCAAGCCAATGGCGGCCGAGCTGGCGTCATTGCGCGAGACAGCGACCTACGCAATTCCGCAGGGGAGTTTGCGAGTTCGCCACACGCCGAGTCGGGCAGAGCTGCTGTGGCTGTCCGAGGGAGAGTTGGTGCGGGCCCGGGTACGGCTGCTGACTTTCAGGTTGCCGATTGGAGGACCCTGCAAGACCTCATGCAAGCGCAGCGCGGAGAGATCGCCCATGCGCGCGACATGCTCACTGAGCATAAGAAGACCGTCCCCGAGCTTGATGTCCATGCAGCTGTTTACACTTGTGTACGGCAGTTGGTGGCTGGGCTCGAGGACTTCGTGTGTCAGACTCTGGCACCTCACCTACCCAGCAGCACGTCGGTAGAGGTTTCTCTCGCCGACGAGCTCCGCGCGGCGCCCCGCGCCTCCTCGTCATCCTGCATCGTGGTCGACAAGCTCGACACGACAGCAGGCGGGGACGCCTCATTGCGGCAGGAGCTGGCCCTTGCGAAGCAAGAGGCCAAGATGTTTAAGGAGTTCGCGGAGCAGCGCACAGCCGACATGGACCGCATGCATCGGCAAGGCGCGAAGAACGCGGACAACATTCGCGAGATGTCGGCCACTTTTCAAAGAATGATCGGCAATCTCCGCGACCTGACCTGACGCTGCAGCATCGCGACTCTCAGGGGCTCGCGACTCTGGAGCTGACAGTCCACGAGTGGCCATGCAGGCCGCTGCCTTGGAACAAGAGCTGGACGATTACCACGATCGGTTTCAGCACGTCGAAGCAGCCTCGGACTCCGTTAAGATGACGAAGAGATCCGAGCAGGTCGGGGACGCAGCGGGAACATCGGGGGCGACGGGAGGGTCCAGGCCCGGCGTGCGTCCTCAAGGACTTCTTAGCTCGTCTACCTCAAGTCGTTCATCCAACTCAGTCATGAGTATGGATGCTACGTCCGACACTGGTGGTCCAACTTCCGCTCCTGCAAGTTTATCAGGAGGCGGCGACCGGGCTACCCCTTCAGGAACCACCGGCAAAGCGAAGCGGAATCCCTGTCCCCTCGGCATCAGCAGAGGGGGCTCGCGCATCAAAGGCCAAAGCCAGCGGTGCCAAGTCTGGCATCCCACAGCCTAAGAAGTAGGCTGCGCCGAGTGGTGGAGAGCATGTCAAGCCGACCCGACGGGTTGAGGGTGGCGTGTTCTCGTTCAAGGTTGAGGCGGCACTGATGAGTGTTGGCCGAGTGTTTTTGCCCAGCAACGCCGGACCCGGGCCTTGGCGAAATCTTGATGGCTGGGACATCAAGGGAGAAAGGATTGTCCTCGCAGGCGGTGGGCCAGTTACCACCCCGTCTGTGCGGTTGGGCTTTTGAGTCCAGGGGCAGTCCGACCTACAGTGGCTTTTGTATTGTTTGCCGTCGGCTATTCGTACTCTACACGGTACACCATCCGACATCGTAGCCGGCGGCCCCTCCATGTAATTCGGCCCTTTTCTTGTACGCCCCTCTTCAAAATTTCCCTTCCGTTTTCGTGTAATAAGTCGCGGGTCCCGTTACCCCCCTATTTCTAACGGTGTCCACAGTCCTGCTGCGTTTTACTTTTACACCAGGTGGACGTTGGGGGAGAGTTTTTGTTTTATATATTTTCAGGTGCTCGGGCGCGGCAAGTGTGAAAGACGGCCCAAGTTGCGACCTGTGTCGCGAAGTGTCGCGTCAGCTCGCGGAATTGACCGCGGAGCAGTCGCAGTTTCCCGAACAATGGAGTGCGAGTGGAGAGAGAGTGTGGCCGCGCCCCGAGTGCCGCCCCGCGCCGTGTACACTTTGGATACTTTGTCGTTTTTTTTTTTTATTAATGTGTAGTTCCCACGCAGGTAGGCTATACTCTTAAAAGCGGTATAGTCCTAACTCCGTGTGAACTGGGGGAGTGTGTAACGAAACTAGCTTTTGTTAGGGTCTCCAGTGCGCGAGGTTGCAGCAACCTCGCTGAGTATAAAGTAGCCATAAGTAAGTTGCACTGGACTAGGTATATTATCCCCTTTGTTACACACACCTTGTTGTTGTTCCTTCTTAAGCCCACTGTAGGATTAGGGACTCAGTACACTTCAGTACTGAGACCAGGCCATTAGGGCCTCAGTTTCCTTGTAGACGCTAGTCGGATAGCACGTAGGGCTGGTAACCTATTCCTTTGGGGATAGGCCCTCTTTACATATCTGACGGGGCTAGCCGGTGGCGAACCCCCCTCCTCCAGCGCCTGGGACCGCGTGGCTACGTAAAGGGGACGCCCTGATCGTTGCGTGTCAGCACCGGTGCGAAGTCCCCTCCGTGTAGGGGCCAGTCGTGAAACCCGGGCTAGTCACCAGGCCTCCGCCGATACACTGGTTGGCGGCCTGTACGTGTGGGGTACCAGTTAACACAACGAGGAGTAGTAAGGGAACCAACATCGTCCAGGGATCAGTCGTCAGGCGGTATATGTTCATAAATTACAAAAGCCTGCAACCAGATTAGCAAAAATGTTGTCTGGTCAGCCATTTTGTACAACTTACCTAACCATCTTAATAAGACGCCTTGTGATTGGATGATAAATTTATCACCTCATGCTGTCAGCCAATCAGCATTGCCGAATCAAACAGAATTTGGAAAAGCCACTTCCTTGAAAACAGTTTGAGACCAGCTTTCTCATTGGTCAATGTACAATGGATTCAAATATGTGGCCAAAAAATGAAAAAATGTTAAATATTATTGGCAATGCCACTGATTAGAAATGTGGCAGCATTATATAATGATGGATATTACATCAAGGTATTGTTTAGCAAATAATAATGATAGATAGATCTAGTTGCTTATCTACTACTCGGAAATAATTTGGTCTAATTTGACACATGTGTATTTCTTTTTTGTATTTCTTCTATGAATATTTGACTACACAAAATTACTACACATTTGAAGAACAAAAAGTACGCAAATGAGGTGCAAAATTACGCAAGTCAGTAGTGAAAATTACACATGTGGAGCAGGATGGGTTGGCAGCCTTGACACTATATAAGGGATGTTTGCTTGTACCCCGGTGTCTGAGTGTGCCCCAACAGACTATAGTTCCAAATGTTCACATGATATACATACTTAGTCTGAGGTAACGAGGTTTAGGTGTTATCTCTTTTATTGCTAGATTATTGTTTGTTGTTGTTGAGAAGTATATCTAGATATTGCTGCTTCCTATAAGAAATGAAGATCTATTTATTTGGCAGTTTCTTAAAGACGAATCCATGTGTGTTGCATGGCCGTCTGTTGAGTATTTAGTTCCTGCTGCCGTTGTGTTACCGTAGTGAAATCCGATATTAATGCTACATGTGGTGACAACAGGCGGTCGTTTTGGACAAGTGCAATCTGTTGAGTTGCCTCCATTCCGTCAGTAACAGCGTTGCCTTTGCTGGTGTGTAAATAAAGTTGGCTGCTGGGCTGTCAGATAGTGTGGCTGAATGCAGCCTCTTGTTGCAAAGCGGCAGATGATTACACTGGCGGCGACAGCAGGTGGCAGCAACTTTAGTCACGGTGGTGTTATAAGATTAGAGTGGATATTCTGCTGTTGGCGGTGTGTAGTCTGCTTTCTGTGGGCAGCGGCGGCAGCTGTTTGTTGATGCTGGCTGCTGTGTGTGTTGTTTGCATGCTAGGGCCGGCACTGGTTTGGGGCAGCGGCAGCCTGGGTGTTGCCTGATGTTTTTTGGTGTTAGAGTCGCGGCTGCTGTTGGCGGCACCACCAGGTGCTGTTGTTTAGGCAGAGTCACTTTGGGAGGCAGTCTTGTGGCGGCAGCCGTGTCAGCTGCTTGTTGACAGGCCGGCTGCTGATAAGCCGGCGGCAGCGGTTCTATTATGCGTGGTTGCAGGCAGACTGTTGTTTGCTCTGTGGTGTATTTGATTAGATTTGTTGGTATTATTTCTATGCAGGTAGGACTTGTTTCATGTTTTAGCTGGTTATATATAAATAATGAGAATGCACTAATGTAGATATTTTAATGTGGCGAATGATGTATGAGGTGATGCTTTTGAAGTAATGATGGTTGTTGGCTGATTTAATTTTAGTTTGATGAGCAGCTTGGCGAGTCAGTGTAGTCCTCGTATTCACTGTAATCTTGGGTATGATAACTGCTGCGAGTAGGGCTTGTGTCTCTGGTAGAGTCAACTGTCCTGTCATTTGAACTGTTAGTTTTGCCTTTATTGTCATCACATATTGGTGGCATGAACATTACTGTTGGCCAATATGTGTGGTTACACTCTAGATTATTGCCATCTTCCATCGTACTGTTGTCCTATGGAATGTGAGGGTTTTAAATGTCCACAAACCATGGCTCTATCTCACTTAATCCTGGGGAACTAGCGGTACAGTTGGCATGTATCTTGTTAACCATTAATATTAGCAACAACTTGTGTCCTTGTAAGAGTTTTATTCCTCGTATTGATTGATTAGTATG
>JAGTTF010003170.1:0-18045 GCA_019095985.1 Streblospio benedicti | reverse complement strand
CCAACAACCTGCTATCATCATCCCATTACAGTTAAGGGAAGCTTTTGGTTGGAGTAATCTCCCATGGTTTGTTGACAAGCAAGCTGCGATCGGGCCACTGTGCGGAGCGGTTACCGCCCTACCATCATCCAAAATCCAAAAAGTGGGCGCTGCCAGCACACGTGCGGCCGCAAACACTGCAGCCTACAAGAACCGGCCTACATGCCCACCGTTTCCCCAACATCAACCTCGCTGGTTTCTGGGTTTCACACTGGTGCTCATGCCAACTGGCATCATCAGGTAAGCTACAACCCTAATTACTTTAGGAGAGATAATACAAATAATGGCTCTTTAACACATCTTGCATATAGGTTGGTACAATTAAGTACCCTAGCCCTTCACAATTGTTTTCATAAATGTGAAATCATCATAATACAATCCTCCTAAATTACTATATAACCCTTATTCAAAGCAGAAAAGGACAATTCGAAGCCTCACCAACAATTCATCAATGTTCATCACAGGTAAAGATTTATTACACCCCAGTTATAGATTAAATTTATCAACGTTTGCCATAATTTAGCTCATCGCAGTGGTTATATGTCTTGCAAAGTAGAAAAATGTTTTGTTTTTTGTTTTTTAAACCCACTCCCCTATTGAAGATCAAACCATGAAATGTAAACGTACTCTAAATTTTCACAATCAATATATTAGTACAATCAATTTGAAATATGGGGAAATTACAAAAAAATTGTATTTTAAATCCTATCTTTAATTTAAATGTAGATCAAGGTTTTAGAAAATTGGTAACTTATTTTAATTTTTTTCATCAAGGTTTAAAAGGGGGAAAAAAGGTTAATGGGGGCCCATCCGGGCCCCCCACCACCCCAAAAACTTTTTTTGGTGATGCCAGGATCCACACTTCACCCTACCGTGTTGTTTAAAATGTTCAGTTAAGTCCCATATATAATTTTCCATCCAGTATTTATAAAACAAGTTTTTTTTTAAAACCACTATAACTTCATTATTTTATCTAAGTTGTTTAAAAAAACTTCCATATTAATTTGGGCACCTATTTATAATTAAAACTTTGCCTGCGTTTTATTTGAAACACACTCATTTCAACCCAATTTCAAAACCCCCTGGATCATGTGTTTGGTTTGGACATCACTGACTTTAAAGTAGCATAAAACCGATTAATTTTATGGAAAAACTTTTTTTAAAATAAAACAATCCTTTTTTTATCTGGAAATAACAACTTTGATTGTAGGGAATTCATTGGCTTTGATTGGTGGGTTTATAAGTTGGGTGGAGTTTTTTTTTTTTTTAAAAAGGTTTTTTTTAACCCGGTTCTTTGGGGGGGAAAAATTTTTTTTTTTAAATTTTTTTAAAAAAAAAAAAGGAATAAACAAAAAAGGGGAAACCCCGGGACCCCCCCTTTTTTTTTTAAAGGGGGCCCAAATTTTTTTAAAAAAAAAAGGAAAAGGGGTTTTAAAAAAAGGGGCCCCAAACCCCCTTTTTGGGGGCCAAAAAAAATTTTTTTTTTTAAATTTTTTTTTTTCTTTTTCCCGGGAAAAAAAAAAAGGGGGGTTTTTAAAAAAAAATTTTTTTTCCCAAAACCAAAAAAAAAACCCCCGGGAAAAAAAAAAAGGGGGGGCCTTTTCCCCCCCCGGACCCCCTTTTTTTTTTAAAAAAAATTTTTTTAAAATTTAAATTAAAACCCTTTAAAAAGGGCCCAAAAAGGGAAAAATTTTTGTCCAAAACCCCCTTTTTCCTTTTTTTTAAAAAAAATTTCTTTTTTAAAACCCCCCTTTTTTAAGGGGGCATTTTAAAAATTTTGTTTTATTTTAAAAAAAAAAAAACCCCCCCCCCCCGGGGGTCCCCCCCCCCCCCCTTTTTTTTTTGGGGGGGGGGTTTTTTTTTTAAAAATTTTTGGGAAAAAGTTTAAAAAAATTTTTTTTTTTTTTAAAAAAAAAAAACAAAAATTTTTTAAAAAAAAGGGGGGGTTTTTTAAATTTTTTTTTTTGGGGAAATTTTTTTTTTAAAAAAAAATTTTTGGGGGAAAGGTTAAATTTTTTTTTTAAAAAAAATTTTTTTTTCTTTTTAAGGGGGGGGAAAAAAAAACCTTTTGGGGGGAAAAAAAAAAAAGGGGGTTTGGGGGGGGCCCCCCGGTTGAAAAAACCCCCCCAAAAGGGGGTTTGGTTTTTTTTAAAAAAAGGGGAAAAAACCAAAAAAATTTTAAAAAGGTTTTTTTTAAAAAAAAATTTGGAAAAAAAAGCCCCTTTTTTTTTTTTTAAAAAAATTTTTAAAAAAAAAAAGGGCCTCACCCGGAAACCCGAACATAATAAACGTGATGAAAATATACAGAGGAATTCTATCCTTGACATGTTTCATTGAAACAACAATACATAGGTACTAAAATTGAATGAACTTGATATGCAGGGTCAGGTCTCATGATTTTATTATTATATTTTATTACTCTTCTGCCACTTCTTACCAAATAATACAAATAAAAAAGATAATAAAAAGCATAACAGTTTTTGAGAATTAGTTTCCTTTTCAATGATAAATGAATCTTCATTGAAAAGAGGACTGTAGTTCTCAAAAAATGCCATGCATTTGATTTTTTTCATCAGTGTCACAAGAGTAATAAAATACAATATGCTTTTGGAATGGATTATCCGAGTTTGATCAGCATTATAATGAGAAAAAATGTAATCCATTCTAAAAGCACATATAGTCCAGGAAATGCTTAATATCATAATGGAAAACTGAAATAAAACTTCATTGAGATTTTGTCTTGACAATTTGCGACGCAGTCACCTTTGCCACACATAATCCATCATATAGCAGTAAAATAGACATTAATTGCAAGATGCTTCTTTTCACTGCAGCCATCGTTCATTTTCTCATTAATTGTTCGTGTATGTCTTTCCTGATCCTCTATCAAATTCCCACCGGCATTTGCCTCAACTCAAAACCAACCATCCCATGATGAGTCACCCATGTTAGTCTATGAAATGTAAATTTGTGCGGCCTCGAACATCAATCAAAGTAAATTATTGTTTAAAGAAGAAGTGCATTGACAGATGGAGCTTTTTTTTTATTTATTTATTTATTTATTTTTTTTTTTTTTTTGGCGGGGGAGGGCTTAAGGGATCTTAAGGGAGTTTTGTTTCTGTTTGATTTTCAACTTGTCAAAAAACACATTCATTTGAAAGGGTAAATGGGGGTCGCACTACCTGGATGTGCCTATGAAAGACATTTAATTACTGCTCGTCCAGATGAGTAGAAATTGGAGAGAATCCGTGCTGAATTCAATTCACTCGTCCCGCATACGAGTAGCTCCTGAGCCAAAACACACTGGGCAATTTGTCAGCACGAATATTAAACTATTCGGGAGGACTGGTACCTTTTTAAAGTTACTAGTCCTACTCAAGAGTAACTATTGAGGGGAGACTGTGAAGGAGTCAGTGGCCTTCAGCCAATAAGAATTCTGTATCATGGCCTGATTTCTGCCCTGTAAAGGCTTCCTACTGAGCAATGAAATCTTTGGTCAATGATATTGCCTCGCTGGAAATAGATTGCGCCTGATTGCATGCGGCTACAAATATGTGGGCCACTTGATGTAGTCAAATGGAAGCATAGGGTCGTATAACCTGTCTTCAGCTATGTCAAAACAGTGGTAGGAGCTTGCTTGCTTATACAGAACTGAGAGAGAGAAAGAAAATAGAGACAAATATAATAAAATGCCCCCTCATATTGAACTTAGAGAGAGTAAAGTGCTACCGTTATGTTTCATAAAGCTTAAATAGCTCACAAGTTTCAGTGTAACTTAAACTAAGGGGGATCTGGACAAATGGATTATCATTTGTTTGAGTTTAAGCTCGATTCTGGGTACAAATGTCACTGTACGCTGGATAATCTGTACAGCATACATCACGAACTGTCGCTCACTCTTCATGAATGTCAATAAACACATAGAACACTCACATGTCATTTCATCAGACAAGTTTTGCAAGCCAGAGAAATTGTTCTCAGTCCTGTACATGCGGTTACATTTCTATATGTAAAAGTGGATCATGCTACAATTCTATATATTTTTTCTCCCTTCAAAATCTAAATATTAACCATTTGAATACATCATGTATTATTGACCATCACAGCTGCTGGTAATGAGGGACATAATCCGATACCTGCAGCTGAATTGAGTGATTTGCAAATAGTTATGTTGTCACTAACCTACATTCGATCATAGTTATGTTGTATTTTAGACTTATAATGGCACCTGATAACCCTGCCGTACTACACACATAAACCAAGTCAAGTCAAGTCAAAAATTGTTTATTATACTGACATGTGGCATAAACCAATCCAATCACATTGTTAAACATAATTCTTATTCTTAATAATGTGAAATTAAAATTTGGAAGGCCGAGGAATCAAACACATGGGCTGCGTTCGTTTAGCACACTATTCCACACGGGTCCTCACATTTCACACATGCGCAGTGTTGTTAAAACGCGAACGACAAAGTGGCAAACACGAGGAGAAAAAGTGTAAAAAAAATGGATGACCTATTAATATGTCAAAATCATGTCAAATTAACATGTCAAATGACCCACTTCCTGATGTCATGTGATGTCTGCAGCTGTGTTGATTCTGTCAGACATTCACTGAACATTGGCCCTGATGAAGCCTTCTTGACAAGAAGGAGAAAATATTTGGCTTAAAATAAAGCAAGTATAAAGGATTTTTCTCAAAATGAATATTTAGTATTGTACAGTAAGAAATCCAATGAATCTGTTCAATATGTCAAATGATTGATTTTTTCGGAAGATGAATTTGATTGGACTTGGTCTAGAGACAGTATTCCTATTTTGATTGAACAAACTAAAAAGAGGAGGCAAAATATTTTTCCACTCACACCAGACCATTGTAACGATCAACTCTTGCGTTCGTTTTGTGAAGTGTAGCTACAGGGGTTGAAAACCCCAATATCTGCAGGAGGGAAAAATGTCCCACTCGTGTACACACACTCGTCCCCACTCGTCGTTCGCATTGCATAATTTGCACACGTGTAGCTACACAGGTTCAAAACAAACGCAGCCATGGTCTCCTGCTCACACCACACCAGTCATATGTGCATGGACAGGGGCCTTAGACTGTTAGGCTAAACTCCCCTACACTTTGGCAAGTGTTAATACCTGGCCAGCTTCAAAAACCACCTACTGACTAGGCTCTGTCACAATTGTAGTTCTATTTCTGTCTCATTCCCTCATCTAGCCTTTATCCCAGAACCTTTCTACTACATTAACTTCTGCACAACATGGACAGAAGGTCACCTGTGTTTGGGGACACATTGTGACACAATAAAAAAATGACTTCTAAAAGCAAATTTTCCATGATTCCTTTCTTCCCAACAATTTTTTTTTTGTTTATGCATTGTTCTCACTTTGACGCCAAACAAGATAACTACCTATTGCATTTTATGTAGTAATCCGAATACGGAAAAATGCCAGCCCTGTTGCTTACAATATGGTTAAGTTTGATGGGGGGTTGCGCTTAAAGGGGCAAATGGGAAAGAAAAACTGGTACTGACATTTAAAATTACCATGTTCCCTTTGGTTATTCACTACTGGACAATAGCTCAGCATCATGTCTTAGCCTGTGTTTGCTAAAGTCATTCGAGCAGGCCTGGGCCCTTTCGGGTCCAGTAAAAATTACCCCCATTGCAGCCTGGGTAATGCAAGTGGCTCGGCCTGCCGGGTTCTGGGCGGCAAACCATAGCTTTTATTTCCAGGAGACGCTGCTCAGCATCAGCTTCCTGTTCGTCCTCACCGCCAACCCAAAGGTCAGTATGTCAAGGTTTGTCACTGTGTCAAGGTCGGTATGACATAATGTCAAGGTCAGAATGGCACAATGTCAAGGTCAATATGTCACAATGTGACGGTCGGTATGCCACAATGTCAAGGTCAGTATTGTACCTGCTAATGTGGATTATTCTGAAATCACTTTAGTTGCTGAAATAGGAGGATGAAGCCATTCTTCCAGACTTTAGTGGCCTGTAAACCTTGAAAAAAAGTAATTCTGGTCAATTTACCATAAAAATACATTCAACTGATATAACTGCGTGTTGCCAGTTCTCCAAATTGTCACCAAAAATTTTCTTGTCAATCTGCAACCAGCACACAAATCCATCGGTATACATACAGAGAATTGACAAATTTTAGTATATATAAATTCCAACAAAGGTCAGTATGCAAATAAATGAGTTGTTGGTATTTTGTTGCAGGTGCAGGTGCATGTCACAATATCAATAATGTCCGTGCGCATCGTGGCCTACTTACTGATGTACACCAACCATGCCATCAACTTCTACATCTACTGCCTCACAGGGCGCAAGTTCAGGTACCCCACAAATTTTAGTCCTCTGGTATCATCCTGAAGAGACCTCTGACATAACTATTCTCATTAAAAACCATACCAATCACATGCTATCTACATCTATGCCCATCACCCTTTGATGGAAAAAATGAGGTCAGCCCAAAAACAGCTGAGTATTTTCTTAACCCATCAGGTTGCAGTATTTAAATTATGTAGTAAACACTGCACTATGTTAATCCACCCTGATACCTCTGGGATTGGTCATTTCAGAGGTCAATTTGCTTTAAATTTGATACCCCCTAACGATCATAGATTATAAGTAAAAAAAACATATGTAGGATCAAATCATTTGCTAATGGGTGGGAAGACATCAATAAATTTCCCAAATTAACAGATTTTAAGAGCAATGATAAGGCGTTTATGATATTACCATCCTTAAATAAAAGGATTCATGCATTTTAGTTATTGGGAAAAAGTTTAGAAGTCTCATACTTATTTGCATTTATCAATCTATCGATATGACAGCTATCTCAAATGCATAGTTTTTATTATTGTGAACAACCATTTTATTTGTTTCAACAGTATTGTTACAACTGATACAATAATGTGTTTTTAATGTTGATTTCATACAATTAAATTATCTTAAAAATTTTTCATTCACGCTTGAATGCAAAAAATTAGATGATTCTGATTCTGATTCTGAACAAAATTTTTTATTCACATGAACAAAAGCTCAATTTTGCTCATTTTTCCCTCATCTTTCTCTCCTAGATACGAGTTAATCCGTGTGTTCTGTCGGTCGTGGAAGCCCCCGGCCTATCACAAAGTGCCTTTCAAGAAGCCCGCTAACGACGTCCCCACCTGCAGACGCACCAACGGGGCAGCAGCTCGCGGGGCGGTCCCGCTACAGGGACTCAAACCCGCAACCTCGCAGAAAGACGTCCAGCGGTCAGCCAGCTTCAGATATTTGAACGACAAGCAATACAAAATCACAACAGTTTAAGCTTCGCTGTGTGCTGGATTGAGTGTAAAGAGTGAATAAAAGTCCCACTGAAAGGTTTGATTGATGACTATGATGTTGCTAAGTTGTTATGAAAGTTGGTTATCTCAACTTTATTGCAAATCTCGAGTATAAAATGGTCTCCCCCAGCCATTTAAATGCGGTTTTCTCCTCAATATGTTCCCCTGTCAAAAATGGCTGGCATGTTAATGTCATGGTTAGGGTCGCGGTGACAGACAAAATACAACCTATGTCAACCGTAATTGGCGTACAATAGATGAAAAAAGATGCCGGCCATGATAATGTTTACAGAGCTGTTATCACTCCATGTGGATTTAGTGTCAAGAGTGAATAAAAGTGTCACTGAAAGCATTGAAATGGCATAAAAGTTGGGGATACATTACGTACTTGACAGTTGTGTGAGGAACAAAACAGTGTTATAGAAACTTCTCATTGGTTCCCATCTTCAAGGAGGACATGTACACGTAATGGCTGTTCATTCGTACTGGAATCTCAGCTTTCCCTGGACGTCATGTAACACATGACTGCGAGGCAAGGATATTTCACGTGTCACTAAGAGGCAAGATAATAAACCATTAGAAAAAGTGACAAACAAAACAGGGGTGATGATAATGGATTATCAAGGGCAAAAAGGTACTAATTTCTTAGCATGAGCAACATTAACAAATTGACATGACCAGAAACAATCTGTACTCAAACTACACAATAATACTCAATCAGAAAATATGACTGGAAGTAAAAGAAGACATCAAGGCAACAATGCCTTGATTTATGATAGTGATGTTGCTAAGAAACTAGGGTACTTTTAAGACAATGCAAACTAATTACATTTACACGTGAACAATACCGTTGGCAGACGAGGTGAATAATTCATTTCTAATAAAGTCATTATTTATGATTCTACATAACGGCACTTGTTTCCGTAAAATCCTAAATCCTGTGAAATATCGAAATCCCCTCATTTTGTTCTAGCACCACTTGCGGAGGATTAATATAAATGGACACCTATTGTTAAGTTAATTGTGATACATTATGCTTATGCATCTTATACCCCCATTCCACTGAACGGCAGATTAGTGCAAATTACTGCCGATGCTAGTGTGCATATGCCCGATTAGTGGCCTGAGAGCACATCAAATCGGCCGAGAACTGGGCTACTTTCCATTGGGGGATGGGTGGCACTCATCTCACACTCACCTAAAATCTAGCCACTCTCACCCCGAAGGTTAGAGGTGAGTTTCAAGCGAGTAGAGACATGTAGTAACGAGAGGCGGTGCGAATAGGGACAAGTGCTAAAAAAAGCCAAATGAGCTCGGTCAATCCACTTGGGGAAAATTCAACCCTCAAATAGCAGGTTTAATTGTGTCTCATTTGAAATCTTCCGATTGAGCGAGAATCTAATTGACCGCGATGGTCGCGGGCATAGAGTGATCACTTCATGACCAGCATGTCAGGAGTTCAAGTCCACCTAGGTTGTGAGTTTGAGAATTTTGGAGCAATATACTCTGCATCAGCCAACTGTGCAAAAGAGTCTATGTATCTCATTTGTGAAATCGGACGACTGCAGATTGGTGTGAACAATACGGGCGATTTGCACTGCTGTGGCACTCGGCAGTGTTTCCACAAAGGCAGTCTCCCATTTAGTCACTAGTCCACTCGTCCAGACAAGTAGAAATTGGGGAGGACTCGTGCTGAATTCAATTCACTCGTCCTGCGTACGTGCAGCTGCTGAGCCAATACACATTGGGCAATTTGTCAAGACCCGTAAATTTTTGGGAGGACTAGAAGCGTTTTTAAAGTTAGGAGTCCTGCTGAAGAGTAGCTACTGAGGCCTTAACTGGGTAAGTGTGACCCGCGAACACTGCCCAATCTAGCCCCAATAGGGACTAGTAGTGGCGAGTGATCGATTTTTCGCCAAAAATCACACTCGGCACTATGTTATGAGCAATGAAATGGGGGTATTAAAGCATTATAGTTGATCACATGTGCAGAAATAATGTTGCAAGACCAAAACGAGAGAGATTTCGATTTTTGCAGAGGATTTCGTCGTATCATCCCCTAACCCCTGTGCTCAGTGCTTGCTGCCTTATTATATTAGCTGTCTTATTTAAACTACACACTCTCTTCATTCATCAGGGATCATTATGCGTTTCTACGCCCCACAGACTGCTGGGGTATTTGAATTAGTCCAGAGTATCATGTTGGCATGAGTGGATATTATTATTTTACACAATTAACATCATGTTATATGTTTCATCGAGGTCAACCATGTATGTAAAATATTCTCAAGAAAACCCTCACTTCCGTTTCCTGTCTGTGCGGGTCTTTTTTTGACAACAAACGCACGTGTGCCGTATTGAACATAAACAAGAAAACACACGTGTGCCCTATTGACGTACACAAGATAACGTCTGGAACGTGTAGCGTATTTCTTAACAAAGGAAATGCAGCGTTTGGCGTGCATTTCACGTGATTGTTTGGCAAGGTACGATATTTGCTGTATTAACGTCCGCTATTTCAAAGCCCCAGGAAACTTTCATTAGCAGCCTCTGCTCTAAAACCTGTCCAGTGTGTTATACAATGATACATATACAACGTATTTCAATTCACAACTAACAAAATATAGCAACTTTAAGTACAGAAATATCACGTCAAAAACGCCCACTTTCCCGTGCATTTATATGGTAATGTGTCTTTCTATCACCTCACGGCGGTGAAATCATGTGACTTATGACGCGGGGGTTTCCTTGAGAATTGTTAAACGTGAAAACAACAGTGTTATTTTGTTCACATATCGTTCATATGCTAAAATGTATGGCATAATCTGAGGGCCAATGTCAATGGAAGCATAGTCATATAACATAGTGTAACCTTGGCATTCATTAAACACAAATAAAATTGTTGATGGAACCGAGAGTAAGGTCAAATCTACCCTGCCTGTAGCACGATTTACAAAAAAGAACCAAGGATGCCAAAAAGAGCCTTTATGTTACATGTACATACAATAAACTTGAAAATCAAAGAGACAAGGACTTTTGCTTCAACTTCAGAGATGTAATGATGCTTTTTGTTGTCATGGGCCCCTGCATCATGGGGGGGGAGGATATGTATACTACTGTGATTTACAGACAATATACCGTACGCATTACTGCTATTAGTATATAGAATAGTAGTAATGTGTATGGTATTGTGTCTGTAAATCATACATACCACTCACATGATGCAAGCACCCATGGTTTTTGTGCAGACTATGTTCTTCACAGCTGGTGATTGATAATTGGAAAAATCTGAAAGTTCAAACTGTCTGAAAATGAAATATATATGCCATAACGAGAAGTTTTTTTATGTGACATGATCTGTGGTGTGAGAATGATACTGGTTTGCATGTCGTAAATTCTGTTGTTGCCTTATTTTGTACTATGTAATACGAGATACAGAAAGAAACTACGCAAACGCTCAGTTTATTTAATAGAAAAAAAAAAACACATTAAAAATGTATTGTACAAAATTGTGACATAATAGCATTTTCCCCTTCACAATTCCTACAGATTTAGCTGATATGGTGCTAACAGAGATCGCTTCAGCATGAGCAAGGGAACAAACAACCAACACAGTTGTGTGGAGATTATGATTTTTTTAAATAATGTTTAATGTCTTATTACCTTAAACAGCATGTTTTAAAACCCAATTGAGACATCTAGTTTTTGTACAACACTGATTAAATGCCATCGCACATCCACGTGATCCTGTCAGGGCTGTGTCCGCTTATCAGCCACTGCAGGCAAACAAAACTGTGTCCAATGATGGATGGAAAAATCTGAGCCATACAAATATGCAAAAAAAATAAATGAATGTGAACGTCTGAAAAAAATCTTTAGCATATCTGTTATATGAAATGAAATCTAAATGAAGTGTCTGAACTAATGAAATGATCTTTTCCTATATGGTGTACTATGTGGAATTCTGTTGTTTAGCCAGATATGTCTCTATACAGGATCAGTTTATTTAATGGAAAAAACACAGCAAAAATGTTGTGCATGTTACTCAATTGTGACATAATAGCATTTTCCCCTTCACAATTCCTACAGATTTAGCTGATATGGTGCTAACAGAGATCGCTTCAGCATGAGCAAAGGAACAAATAACTAACAGTAACAGTTGGAGATTGTGAATTATTTCTTTGTTATAATATTTGATTTCTTATTACCTTTAACAGCATGTTTTTAAACCCGATTGTGACATCCAATTTTGTGCAACACTGATTAAATACCATCCACGTGCTCGCAGTACAGTCACGTGACTCCTGTCAGGTGATGCCAGCTATCACGCCACAGCAGGCAACAAAATGTGTCCAATGTAACGGCTGATAAAAATCTTGAGCATATAAATATCCAAGAAAAATAAATGAATAAATTCCATGATCTTGTATTCTTTCCTTTGATATCGTTGATTTTGTATAGTAGAAACTCTATCAAAAAGCCTGAGGTACGCATCACAAGCTGTCTCAATAGAGAGAGAGGTCTCATTATAAATTCATCGCAATAGGAAGGTGGTCTTAACAATTGGGGGTACTACTGTATTGTATGTAATTTCGTTGAAGAAAGTGGAAATAAAACACAATTCGTCTCACTTGTCATTTTACTCTCCTTACTGTTATGTGTTTATTTTTTTTGTGGTATAAAGCAGTGGATGAAAGTCGATTAAGTTATATCTAAAATTTGTAATTATGAACTATTTTTGGAAATAAAGTTATTGAATCATGATGACTCTCATTACTATTATTAAACAAAATGTTGGCAGTTTGAACCAAAACAACATCCATGATGAACAGGCTTTCTCTGTCCTTTTTTTTTTGACAACCCACACAGCTATTTTTTGTCACACGTAGCTTTTTAAAGTTTTTACATTTATTTGTCTTTGAAAATTGATCATACGATGATAATCATAGATCCTGTCTATTAATTGTTACCGGTAAAGTATTTTCTCCACCTTCGTAACTCAGGAAATGACAGTTCCTCTTAGATGCTTTATACTTTCACTTTGACAAATAAGTTACTTAACTGGCCTTGTAGTGATGATTACTTTAATAGGCCTAATACGTGGAGCTAATATTTTTGATTTGGTGTGTGTCCTTGTGGTCTGCGTCCTGTAATGACGAGAACAACATTTAAATGACAAAATTACAAACAGCCACCGCCCGTGGGTGTATGATTATCATTTTCAATGACATCACTAATTTTGAGACAAATCCATAAAAAACTAATCTTATTATTTTTGTGGCTTGGCAATCTCTATAATAGGACATTTCCTTTACTGTCACGGAAAAGGAAGTCACCGCTGAAAGAAACTGTTATTCCCTGAAAATATCTTTGAGACACGCATGTTGTTTAATGGATTTGTCTCCAAAAACATGATGAACAGTGTAGTCAAGAATTAGGTCCCAAATCCACAATAGATTTGGCGACAACCGTACATGGCCTGTCGCGCTCAGACCGTAAAACTCATCTGCTTGGGAAAGCGCACCTTGACCACGTGATGAGCCCAGGACTTAAACAACTACATCGCGGACCAGTGAAATGACATAAAACTTGGGGATACATGTACGTACTTGAGAGTTCTATAAGGAACAAAACAGTGTTATAGAAACTTCTCATTGGTTCCAATCTTCAAGGAAAACATGTACACGTAATGGCTGTTCATTCGTACTGGAATCTCAGCTTTCCCTGGACGTAATGTAACACATGACTGCGAGGCAAGGATATTTCACGTGTCACTGAGAGCCCAGATAATAAACCATTAGTACGCAGAGTGTAATTCTAAACTGGCCATTACCAGATGTTACGTTAACCTGACTCGTTTGAGATGGATGATACTCTCTAGTGGCTCGGCCCCAGTGAATGTTGACTGGCTGGATTACACTGGTATCATGCACGTGTCAAGGCTGCTTGAGAAATGTTCGGGTGATCAAGGTTACATGACAGAAATAGAACCATAAGTGGCAAAAGAGATTAATCCGTAGGTGGATTTAGAATGTGGCAAAGTATTAACACTTCCCAAAGCGTAGGTAAGGTTGGTTAACAGTCTAAGGCGTGTGTCCATACACATATGGCTGGTCTGGTATGAACAGAAGATTGTGAGTTTGAGTCTACAGCCTTCCAAATCTTTACAGGGTTCCCCGAAAATTTCAAAGTAGACTATGCTACTCAGCTGATTTCATTACATTAACATTTAATGCTTCACTATAATGAGAGACTGTAATCTAGTGTCAGTGTGATGATGCAATATACACACTACATGTACATGCCACGAACAGCAAAATCACTTCATTTGAATTATAATCGCAGCATTCGCTTATTTAGAGAACATTGTTGCAGTGAGCCTTGCACAAGCCATAAAAATCCACGTCCTGCTCTAAATTGGCAGTGACTGTCATTGTACGGTGACAGCATGCAGCGACTCAATCAAAGAAAAAACACGCAATTACCTGTAATACGAGATATTTGATGCCTCATATTCATTACCGCCATTACGTTATGCGATAATAAATTAAGTGCTCCTCATCATGCTTACATTAGCAAGTATAATAGCAACACACCCGAGCTGCAGCACTCTCACCCCTAGATCCATGTGATCACACACAAATATACATGCTGACTAGGCTCTAAATCCTCAATTCATGTTACAACTTTTATGAAATGAAAAGTGTCACCCAACGCGACAAACCATTGTTTACAGTTGTACCAAATAATGGCCATGATGGACCTAAATAGGGTCCATGAAACTGAGAAGTCACTACTGTTTTAATGTAAATACCAAAATTTCACATTATCGAAATAACGGTGATATCTGTAGAGACGTAACAAGCCAGGGACTAAGTAATAGTCACAATGTACCCAAATATCGCCCATTTTGATCCATTACAAAACAAATATTAGTCTCGATCCAACCAGACTCTGTAATGGGGGCCTCATTTTCATAGTCTGGTTCGGTTTGTAGGGTTTGTTGACATAAAATGTGCACAGTTTTACCCAGATTAGGGTAAAGGTTCTCATTGGTTGAAAATAGCACGTAACGTGTAATTGACAGCTTGATGTTGACAACAGACTGCCGATTCGATTCTTTCCTTCCTGATAACGTCAATTGGGTTCCATATCTAGGTGTTATGAATGATCCCATGATGTTACAATCTATTTTATTTGACACATTGTATACGTACTAACAATACATGTGTATACTAAAATGCCCGAAATTCAGATCACCAATAAAATATCTAGCTTGTTTACAATAATGTTAATGGCCGCGTCTACAGTAGAAAACGTGCAGCGTTCAACGTAGGACACGGTGCGTTCAACGTGTTCCTTAAAACGTCAACCCTCAAACAATAACGTGCCCGCATTTCTCTGAATGTCTTACATAAACTGGCTGCCATCTCGGATTACAAACCAAATGTGTCAACTGGACCAGGCTCTGTATGTAATACACAGTCTGGTTGAACGAGGCTAAACAAAAAGAGGTCCGAGCCATTGGGACCCTTAAGAAATAAGCGCTGAGGTTCATCATTGTCAACTTACAATCTGAATTTGAGTACCCTAACTCCAACAATGCAATCTGTAGAGAGGTAACAATCTAAAATTGATCTAATAATGGTGCGGAATGGTCCTAAATATGGACTGTTTGTGTCCGAGATGTAGTCATTTACCATCAACATATCAAATTTGAGAACCCTAGCTCAAACGAAATGTTCAAATAATGATCCAGAATTTACCCAATGGATTGATTGGTGTCATGTAAAATAGGCTCTGTAATGTCACAATTTACAACTGACAAACCAAAGTTGAGCACCCTAGCTCAAATAAGGTAAGGCAGGGTAAAATGGACATACAATTACGGAATTAATTGGGTACAAGCCAGTGTATAAAACACTGGAAAAAAAAAATATGTGTATATAAATTTACGATGAGTGTTGTGTTATGAGAAAAAAGTTAAGTTCATATTTAATGCATTTTATTCACAAAATTTAACTGGTTTATATATATTATGACTAATATAAAAATATATTGTAATTCATATAAATCGACAATCTATTGTTGTAATTTCTTAAGATACAAAAACAAGACTAATTAAACACAAAAGTTTACAAGCACATAAGTGTATGCTTTTGCCTACTTTTGATTCTATCAACTTTACAAAATGCAAAGTTGAGATTATCTATTGACACTATGTTTTCAGGTTTTCCAAGTAAACAGTCCTTAAATATTACCACACTCTCCCTTTTACTGGTGCAAAAGATTGTGCACTTTAGTTAGAGCAGGCCAGGGGGTGGGAAAAATATAGATTTTGAACCAAAGTACAACTTTGAGGGTACAATTAATTATATGGCTGCTGTGAAAACACCACTACCAGCTCCCATCAACTTCTAAAAAAGAGACACAAGTCTTTATTGAGACCAGTTAAGGGCAGCTACCTGATCATTTGAGAAGGGAGAGTTAACAGTCCGTATTTAGTTTTGACACCCTTTATACACATTTGGAGGCGGAGTCCAAGTGCACTGTAAGAGCTCTCTCGTCTTGTCCACAAGGTCCATGGTTTTCATACACACGTGGAGCATTGTTGACATGCTGCGATCCTGGGCTCTTAGATGTTTGATTTTCCTGCAAATGTGTCTTAACTTGTTGAGTGCTGTTTGGAAGCTCCTCATAACCTCCTTCAGTTGGTGAGGTGACATGGATGGCAGCAGCTGAAGCTCCATCGTTTTGTGGACGTGAGCTGGGATGCCCGATGCTGTTACTTTGCTTGACTTGTGCAGAGTCTTCAGAAGAAGAAGAATAGCGGCAGCCAAGATGAGAACAACAAAGACCAGAACACCAATAACACCACCTGCTATAGCACCTGCAGTTCCTAGTGAGTCTGTACGTCCAGTGGAAGTGTCCATCAGTGTCGTAGTCGAGGTGAAGACTGTGGTTGTTGTGGTTGTTCTGAGGAGGGACAGTCGATGTACTTGGGGCAGTTGTTACGCGATGCTTTAACTTCACGATCCTCACTTGCAGTTTCACCAATGACACTGCCACCTTTCATGGAATTTCACCACACACCTCACAGTTTTGACCTCATTTAGCCAATCTTCAGGTACTTTAAACACTGACATTGTGGCTCCTTCAGCTAGAACTGTGCCATTGTCGGACACGCCTATCCAGGTGTAGTAATTTACTGCGGATTCGCAGTAGGCATTTTAGAGCACTCTAGGCTTGTGCCGATGTAGATGTTACCGCTGTCTGGGTTTATTCTCACATTTTTTGGTGTCCCTAGAAAAAAAAACATACGATTCCTTAGATGTGCTTCATTGGTAAATAATATATTAAGGAGTGAAAATTGATATTCAATACGGTTGTAAATTGACACAGTGGAATGTATGTAACTAATAGGTAATTATAACATTAACTTACAATGAACAACAAGAGCTGGGAACGAGTATGTATTGGTGTAGGCAGGAGCATTGGTAGCAAAGTCAGTTCCTGGCGATTCTGGTTCACTGAAAAACGTTTCTGTTCGGTACACTTGGCCATTCTTGTCTTCCATTGCTTTAACATTCACTGATGTTTTTGTTATGACACCAGCACTGGATTCGTCAATGACGTCTGTGATTCTTACATGTAGGTCACCCTCAAACCAGTTCATCTTAGGAGGGAGGTCGCCCTTGTACTTTACTTCACAGGTGTAACGGATCGCTTCCCCTTCTACTAATGGTCCCGTCATGTTAGTATGGCACACCGGGCCTACTTTCTAACACTACAAGCTTTGCAAATGCAAATTTTTTCTAGCTGTAAAAAAATCTGACATCTATAGTCTCCAGCTTTCAGAGGATCTTTTATTGGAACAGTCAGATCAAATCCTCCATCGGAGTTATGTAAAAATGTATCCTTCTTGGGCAACTTCATATATAAAGGCTAGTGCCAAACGTGAGCTGTCGTGAAGTATTGACTGTTATCTCATACCATCCCATTTGAATAGTAGGAGAATCACATGTCATTTTGACCGTCACCATTGGTCCAGCGATAGCTGCAGTATTCATTGGTTTGCTGCTGAAATCTTGAGGAGATACTAACTCTAGAGTACACAGAAGCAATATGAAAACTGAGTGGTGATCCATTCTTTTGAAAGTTTCAACTGCGATCCAAAGAAAAACGATTTGAACATAAAACTAACACTCATACTCAATACAACTGTAATGTCCTTTTTTTCCACACACAACGTCTATAGTTCTTTAAAAAGAAATGGAATATCCAGAAAGATTAAGAGTGTTAGATCTACCATCACTTACGTACCGCCGTCAAAGAGGTGACATGATAGAGGTCTATAAATACACACATGGATTGTATAACATACACCCGTGTCCCTTTCAACTTGATAAGCGTGATAACACGCGTGGTCATGCCTTTAAGCTGCAAAAAAGAAGGTGCTTCAAGAATAGCAGATTGCATTTCTTTACAATGCGCGTGGTCAACACATGGAACAGCCTCCCGGATGAAGTGGTAGATTCACCAACCATAAACACGTTTAAAAATAGAATCGACAAGCACTGGGTAGACAGAAAGTTTATAGTGTAGTGCATATATAGTGGTTAGTGATAGTTACTCCGATATATACGAAGTGGAGCAAGT
>JAGTTF010003169.1:0-20850 GCA_019095985.1 Streblospio benedicti | reverse complement strand
TTTGCCTATTGCTATCAAGTTTAATTTGATTATTACACAAGGATAGTGGATAAATACTAACCAAAATATTAGTATAAACTATCAAGTTTTGTTATAATGATATTTTATTACATTTTTTTCAAAATTTTAAATTGTACACTTATTTTTAACTGCACAAAAAAAAAATGAACGATACAAAGTCTTACAAAAATATGATAATATACACTATAGATTCCTTCCTCAAAGTTGCTTTCATTTCAACAGGAAAAAATATGACCCATGTTCACTCATCACAGCGTCTAGAAAAGCGTCCAGGCTATACATAATCATACAAGTGGACAAAAGCCTATGCTTCGTGAAGCGTCTGAATAGCGTCAAGGTTCTGGGAAAATTCATGGCATTAAAAGCTATACGCTATCCACCCGTCAAAAGAATATGGGCCTTGTGCACTTATGAAAAATGTGTAAAGCGGCAAGGCGACGTAATGTCTACGTCAAAAAGCAGAAAATAGCGGACAAAAACGGCTGATTAGCGTGCAGTTGAGGGTACCTGGTCCACATCAGGTTGTGGAGAACAATGCATGTGTTCGCCTTTACGCAAATCATCAGCTACTCACACGTTTTTGTAAGCAAATCTGACGTTTTTCATCTGCTTTAATACTCTAACTGTCTGTTTACTTGACGCCAACGTGTTTTTGTTGCTTTCCATCTGCTCTTGTCTGCTCCCAAGACGCCACGTTTGATTCACACCCATCCTCAATGTGTTTAAAAAAGACTTATATATTTGAAATTACAGACAGTTTTATATAAAAAATGATGCAGAAAACTACTCAGCTTGCACATGTGAGCACACAAAATTTCAAAATTTCCCTGTCCCCAGACCCCCCCTACCATAGCACATTTATCACAATTGTTTGCTCTTCTTAACCCTCTCCCTCAGCAAGAACCTGGGGCGGCCCCTTAAATGGATATTGGCAAAATTCTTGACAGAGTTCAGTCTACATATCCATAATATGGAACTGAACAGTGATTTACAAAGATCAATTGTGTCCCTTCAAATGAAGCAAAATTCGTTTTTTGGTTCGTTCCATGAGCTCTCCATAGGCTGCAAGCTATTTCCTCCTATATCTTTCTATAACCCCCCCCAACCCAGTCGCTATATGCTCCTTCCAAATGTGAACCCCTCCTTGGTTAAGCCCAGTCTACACTGCAAAGACTCCCATCAAACATCATCCGACAAGACGACTTGTCGGACAACGTCTTTGCGGTGTAGACATGCACGATTTTCCGTCTCGTCTCAAACCGTCGTGAGTATTTGACATGTCAAATCTTGGTCGTATGAAGTTTGATGTAGTTTGAAGTAGTTTGATGCAGTCGTGTTGGTGTAGACAGGTTTAGCGACAAGACGGATCGTCGGAGCATAATTTAACCAATCATAGCGTAGCATTCGTTCCATGCGTGATACGTTAACGGTGCGTCTTGATGCTAGAATCAGAAAGTGCAGACTAATCGTCCTTAGGTTTTAGCGGTGTAGACAGCCTCCATGAATGACAAACCATCTTTACATTTTTTTTATCAAACTGCTTAAGACTGTTTCGTCGGATACCGTTTGAAGGAAGTCTTAGCGGTGAAGACAGGGCTTTATGATAAAAAGAAATCACTTCAGTGTCATCGATACAAGAAGTATCGATCATTGCTGAAAGTGGTACTGGTAGTGTAGAGGTAGAGGCTTCTGGCCATCTCTCTGGTACCTAACAAGTACTACTACATCAGATAAGAATGCCAAAAGGTTAGGAAATAGTTCTCTATACTTGCAATCAGCCAAGAATTAACACTAATCAGTACATTATCGGTCCGTTCGGACCCCAGGGGTATAACTTTTTGTGATATATTTTTATCCGCTTGATTTTTTTTCTTCTTTTTTGTATTTAGCTGTTATCACCCTATATCTTGCCTTTATCACAACTGAAGATTATTTGATTTGGTTAAATATTAGGACTTTCATAGAAAATATTCAATTCGGGTTGCATATGATAAAGAATTACTGATAAATGTGTTCAAAATTGTTTTCCTGGGATCATTTTCATAATAGAACATGGAACATGAGAAATTATAGTGGAACATGGAACATAGAGCCAAAAAGATAGTGGAACATCGAACATAGGGGTAAAAAATAGTAGAACATGGAACTCAGGACCCCTGTCACACCCCTTAATTATTATTGTCAGCTGGGTGAAAATCGGTACCAGAAATTGTTCAAGGGCTATCATATATCATTTTGTAGGTATTGATCTCAGCTTTATTTTAAGGTATGATAGAAGTCTGGACCTGGTAGCTTAAAGGAGATATTTGCATATTACCATGACAACCAGTGTATAATGTAAAAAGGGGACTGTCCAGGTTTGTTGCAAGAGATATATCATAAAATTTGCACTGAATTTTGCATGTTTCTGGACATGCAATACTTGGTGGATATGCTTTTGAAATATTGATAAATTTTGACATATTCATAAAGAGATTCAAGATGGCCACCAACATTAAAGATGGCAGCCACTAAACTTGTGACACAACTTGTGACAAGACTGAAGGTGTGACCACAGTTAACTATCGTAAGTCGTAAGACATGCTATTACATGTTGTTGACTAAAATCATATTAATATTACAGCAGTAAATATTTGTTCTATTGTATATATGATGCAAACCTTTAATCATTGAACACCTGTTTTGATAACTTTCATTTAATAACTTTCATGTACGGGATGTCAATAATTCAAACAACTATCATTTTTTTAAGTAATCGTGTTGTATTTTTATTGTTAAAGATTGTGGTAAGTCATTAAAAGTGATTAATGTATATGATAAAACATCAATATCAACATTTATCATAGCAATTAACAAAACAAGATGGCAGCTAATATTCAAAATGGGCACATGGAAAATTACAATTAATTCATGCAAAATCCTATCAATTTAAGATTTCATTATCTTAAGGGGACTGTGAACTCTTTTTCTTAGGTTTTTTACTAAACTTTGATTTTCTCACTCATTATTGCTTCAATTCTTACAAATTACACCTTATTTTATAGATAACTAACTGTTTACCGGCGTTGCTCGGGTTGAAACAGATGAGATCCGGAACACATTAAATGCCCTCCCTCCACACACTTCCTCCTGTCCCACATCCCTCGAACCAGTTCTCGTCAATATACAGGTCTCTGACAGATTAAATACACCTGCATCACCGTCCTCCCATCGTCATATGTCTAAGCCATTTACACACTAAATGTACTACATATGGCAGTGATTGATCCCTCTAATATCCCTCCCCCAGGTACTGCTACCTATGGTAAACACTTGCGGAGCAGATTAAATGTCCCACTTATCCCTACCCTTCCTTCCAACCCGCCGCCCCCTCTTCTCTCCCCAACCCTCGCTACCCCATCCCCATCTAAACAGGTCTATAATTAATGCACCCCCTTCCTGCTGCTGCTCTGGTTGAAACGGATGAGATCAAAAACATATTGAATGCTCCTCCCTTCCCATTCTTTCCCCTGTTCCACATCCCTCACACCAACTCCAGTCACTATAAAGGTCCAGGAAAGATTAAGTACACTTCCATCACTTCTTCCCACAGTCATATGTGACAGCCGTACACACACTACATGTATGTGGCAATGCTTGATCGGTCTAATATCCCTCCCTCCAGCTACTCCTACGTCTGCTATACACGTGCAGACCATTAAATGTGCATCTCAATCACCCACTTTCTGCCGCTGCTCGGGTTGAAATTGATGAGATCTGGAACAGATTAATGCTCCTCCCTGCCTCACCACCAGGCATACCCCCTACCCCATATGGACACCAGCCATGTCCTCCCCGTCCCCGCCATATGGACACACACACCATTTCTGCCAACACCCCTCGTCAAAATAGGTACGGAGCAGATAAAATGCACCTCCATCCCCATCACCACCTCCCCAGCTCCCTCTTTGTATGACTGTACGTGTGACGTGCATCGTACGTTTGACATATACAAACGTGTAACGTATTACGTACCTTTAACAAACATGTAAGCAACCTTTCAAAAAAAAAATCCCTTTTCTTGTTTTTTATCATTAAAACCAATTTATTTGGTTTGAAATGTGATATTATAACGACCACCAAGTTGTCCTGATTTTACATACATAGTTTGAAGTGTGTACGTCTTGTGGTTAAAAAGCCTTTTGTGACGCAAAAAAAACGCCTCTTCCTTTTATATATAGATTATCTAATCTAATGACACAACATGTTTTGAATTGTATAGATTGATAAAAAAAATTTTATAAAACAATTAATGAAAAAATGACAACTTTGCTCATGAAGCATATAAATGATAGTAAAACATCGAAATGATCAAAAATCACTATTCAGTTACAAAATTTGTATATTTATCTAGAAAACCTTGCCTCAAATTTTTTTATATTTTTCCTATTTATCATTTTACATGCATTTTAAGTTTTAAAACCACCTATTTTCCAAATTTTCTTGCAAATCAATACAAAACGTTCATAATTCATCAACGAAATAAAAAAAATCAAAACTCTCAGGTTTTTTCAGAATGCATATATCCAACGGCGCGTAAAAAGGGAAATCTTTAGGACTTGTTACAGCCAATAAAACACGAATTTTTACTGAGCGTGGATTGTTTTGACAGTGATATAAAAATGACAGGCAATTCGATTATAATGAATAACTTTGTTAATACTTGATTAATTGCTGTCAAATTTGCAATCCAATGAGCTGAACTGCTGTTTATCCCACAGAAATCGCCATATGTCATGTATAGAGGGAATGCAAGTTCTTGTCATAGATTTACCACGAGACCTCTTTTTTCCACCCTATTTGGACATGTGTCCTTATTATTTGGGGCCGATTTTTTTGCCCCAAATCAAATTGAACCAACTTTCAAATATGTTGTACATAAACGTTTTTTTTATGTTGAAATAAAGAATAAAATAACTGCGTCATGTTGTTATTAAAGATTAATAGATGAATACAAAACCCGGAAGTAAAAACCGGCAACGTTTGAAAATGCCTTTTTCAAGTGTTGTCTAATTGTAAATAATTCCTTCGTGCCAAATAAATAACTAGTGTCATGGGTTTTCATTTCAAGACACATAAGTATAAGCGATTTTCTAAACATATATCAAATTAGTTTTTTTTGAAAACTTCATTAATTAAATAATTTTTGGTCTGTAGAATTAGATGGTCCGATTTTTTTTTTTTTGTCACGCTACTGTTCCACCATCTTTGTTGCCTGAATGTCAGTTAGATAAATCATATTCCACACTTTTCAATTGGGGCCGTTTTATTATTACTAAAATCTATTATTAATGAATTGTTTCAGTGATAGCATGTGTTCTAATCTTTCAAATAAGCACACATTCATATATATCTGGAAAATCACAATTGTGTATTATTACAAGACACTTGTGATCCTCCTATTACGATTTGACAACTTTTAGTCTATTTTGCACCATTTGCCGGCAACTTACGATTTCGAGAATCCACAAGTTGATCAAATATGTAAATTTTTAATATTATCTAGGTTGTCTAAAATAAAATACATTTGGTATATATATCAATGAATACTACTCATTGCAATCATAAAAAAAATTCGTATATTACGATTATGTAAAATATTGTTTTTTTCCTGAAATTTGTGCTCACTTCCCGCCAAAATAGATCAGCCATTGGCAGTCCTGGCAACCATTTTCTTCCTTTGACAGGTTTGTAAATAATATATTTTCTTAAAAATATTTGTCTAATTGCTTTCCGAATCTATTTTATGTATTGTAGAATTAGCTTACAACACTGTAAATAGTTTGAGGACTAATGATATGTGTTTTTACAATGTCAGCATCACTTGTTAACTCGAGTTTCGTCCATAGTGGACTACATATTAGAAAAGAAACATATTTCTCACCTGTACAGGTTGATTGATTTGTAAAGAAGTATTTTAAAATTTATTTGTTTTACAATACAATTAAGCATAAAAGTCCTAAGTATGTTTAGAAGCAATGTACATATTACAATTTACATGTCATAGTATGGTTTTGTCATAATTCTCTACATTTACAGCTATCCATGACAATCTGCCGTATTCTTATTATAATTGTCATTGACACTGACAATTTATATTATCAAAATCAGTCAGTCATTATTGACAGGCAGTATACCTGTGAAATGTCGAATTTCATTTTGATGTGCAAGGTACTAAGATGGTATCAAATATCAGGGTATTAAATAGAGCCTACCCGCAGCCCGGTGCCTGCTGATTTTTTCCTGGGCCGGCTAATTTTAAGAGTTCACGGCCCAGTTGGTAGGCTACTTTTTGGGATTTCTAAATATGAACATAATAAAGGGCCATACACTTTTTGCAAGGGCCGGCTACTTTTTATAGTTGCCGGCCCTGTTGTCTGTAAGCCAATTTTGATGAGTTTCATAACCTGCAAATATGATTCAATCCAATCATTATACCAAAAAACCTAGAATTTGGTTCATTCCGACCAATATACAAGTTAACAAAATAACAATTTGTTAATTAACGTTTCACTAGAATATACGTATGAGGAGTATGCATCCTGTTACTGAGCTGTGTGAACATGTAGATGTCAAACCCAATCTATATGTATGTTCGTTGTTCATGCTATGGTCAACATCCAAAAATGTTACAGTTACATATATATGCGGTCGTCAGATTCGCGAAATATATTAGCAGGTTGCCACACGTACCTTTTAGTGACGTGATGAGACTTTGACATATGTCAATACTTTGGTAACCACATCTACATATTTTTGAGTATATCCTATGTAGTTTGTACATTCCTACTACATGACAAACTAATATATGTATATTTGAGAAAACACGTGAGAGAGTGACCGATATCAGTAATTTTTAGTGAATGTTCATTAGTGATTTTTATCATGTCGACCATCTAGGCATTGATGTGATCAGGAATAGGGTTTGACGTCCAAATAATTGAGTTATTGATCATAATACTGTAAATTTTTAGAGGTTAATTTGCATTTATATAAATTTTAATGCCACCAAAAATTAAGAACACTTTAGATTTAAATCTATTTGTGGTCCTGCACATATGAGTTGATTTTAATTTCACCTAGAATGTTATAGTTAGGAAATCAATAGAAAACTGATATTAAATGGTTTAGTCTTTTTCAGATTCAAATTGGCAATAATTTTCAAACTAGTGAAGCAAGTAAATTGGCACCCAGTCAGATAAGTGTTATTCTATATGTTTCTCCTTAATTTAAGCTTACTTTAAATGATATTCCTTTTTATTTTTAAAACCTCGATACTTTGTGGTTAATTTATATTTGCAGATGTTACAATACCATGGAAATACAGATGGCAGACATATATACTTTGGCGGAAAGATACTGTACCATTGGAGATAGATAAGCTTTTTTATACAATTATATCTTTTTAAATAGCTATTAAAATAAGTTCTACGGTTCCATAATAGTATTTATTGTTGTCATCGTCTTTATTGATGTCGTCTTCGTCAATTGAGTTTATTTAGTCAGGCGTAAGTTAGTCATACTTTCTATAGTACATTGTAGGATCTGTTCACTCAAAATTAACAATGTGTTCTTTTATTCTTTATTGTCAGTGTCAATAATGTCAGTTTGCAACTATTTAAGTCGTAGATCCAATTATACGTGGAAATAACAATCTGGAGTTGTAATGGAATTGTAAGAATTTTGTTGCACAAATCAGTAGTTTATTTTTTTTAAGCTTTGCTATTCTTAAGGTGTGCATGTGACTATTATTCTTACATTGATTTCAGCGGTGAATAGAAATAAGTCTTATTAAGTAAAGATTACATATAATATTTCCACATTATTAATTCACATTTAATTTGACGTTTAGATTTTCTTTATTTCTAGATTCTTGTTCTCGTGGCAGGGTAGTGTACTTTGTTGGTCAGAACTTATAAGTATGGCTTGCGTTAAATTGTTTTTGTATTCTTCATTATTGTTCATATCAGTTGTGTTGTTTGTTGTTGTTTTTGGATCCAGACGTGACAACATTGTTGTAAGCTATCCAAAAGCTAGTGTTAAATTGGATAATATTCTCAATTTGATTGCAGAACCAATGCAACTAGATATTCAGGGTCAAATACAGTTTCATTCAGGGAACTGGTGCATGAAATTGTGATTTTATTCATTAAAATTGCCTCTTCATGTCATTTGGTAGTATCATCATTAATCTTATTTTGTTCATTGTTTACATTTTGTGCTATAATAACTGTGTACTTTGTCTGTGGTGTCTACGACACTTTGTCATCATTTGGAGCTTTGTATATTTTTCTTCGTCCTGCAGAGTTCTTTGGGATTGTTCATTGCTCTAAATACCAGTTTCCCTTGAATTTGAATCCAACACTCACAATAAGATTAATGCATGTAGTTGTACATTTGACATCGGTTTTGTTTCTTTAGAAGGGAGGCAGATGTAGATGTACCAATGTCATTTTCACAAACATTTGAACATCGCAATAAATACGGGTGTAAAAATAAGATTGGGAAAGCAAAAGGTCAGAAGATTCTCCATAAACCATCTGAACGGTCAAGATAACAAACATAAGAGTGACACTGGTCTCAATGATATATGTGATAAATGTGGAATCAATATTCATTTGAGTCGCTCAAAACATCGAAGAATCTCTGATGAGGCAACCAGTTCATTTTGTGTGAGAAAGTATGACAAACAATATTCCATACTTTGCAATACCTGTCACCATCAAATTATCAGATAATATAAAAATGAGCAGATGAATGTTTCATATGAGAATGTGACTTTTGCAACTTCTTATGATGCTGATGCAGAATGTGTTGTACACAAATTTTTTCGAGAAAACTGTTCTCCTCATGATCCAGTTATAATCCTTCCTTCTTTGTCTATGTCAGGTATTTGTAGTTTTGGCAAACATTTCTATCCATCAATTTCTGAATATCCAACTTCTACTGACACATCATTTTATGCCTGTGGTCCACATTTTCATAAGATTGTACAGTATTTTTACCACAAAAACAGGGAATGCTGTATATGGGGAAATAATTTTAGAAATTCCAGTAATCAAAGAATTTTGAGTTTACCACCTATCAAATTGAATTCCTCGATGAATAGTGCTTCACAATATGCAACAATTGTTGCTGAAAATCAATTTAATAAAGTGACAGTTTGCTATTCTTGCAATAAATGATTGTCACACACTAATGGTACATGTGCTAATAAACATTCATTTGAAGATGAACTTCAACCTATTGACACTTCTGATCCTCAACAGATGGCATTTTCACTTGTTGCAGACAAATATGTAGCATCTTTTAAATCTGTCAATAGTGTTAAAGCATTTCTTTTGGGTGATTTTTATGATGATTATGTACAGGAAATTGGAAAATTAGGATTCACTATTCAACCACAAACTAGAAAACAAATAAAAGAGTCTATAGAAAATTATTTTGGTGATCCAATTATTTGTCACAAAATATCTGATCGAGAAGGCACTTTATATGTAATGCGTGACCATGATTTATTACATTCATTACACCTGAGTCTACATGACAAAAGATATAAACAATCTTTTAAATTACAAAATACAGAAATTAATGCTAATAAAGAAAATACTTTTCTGAATGCCTTGTTTTCGACGTGCAGATTGTTAAATGAAAATCACATTCAAGAACAATGTAATGAAACAACAAAAGAAATACACTAAAGATCCTTCATTAGTCATGCCATTTGATTTTCAGAATTTTTTGGATGATATAGATCCTGTTATTTGGAATACAGTTTGTCTGCTTACATCTGGTGTTAAAGAATTGAAGAAAATAAAAAATATGGACTGGTCTTCCCATTATTTTCCATCATCTAGTAAAGAACCTGCAAATGATTCCAAATTTTTTAAGAGGTTGTATCTAACTTACTCTCTTCTATTTGTTACCAGAGACACATGTGGCTATCCTTTCCATGTTGTAGTAGCAGATATGGTTGACAGTCTTGGCGGTGGCCCTCAATTGATATCTATTTTGAACAAACTAGGCATTACTGTTTCGCCTGATTTACATAGTAGATTTATCACCAGCATCATAAACAAAGTGAAAGATGAAGATGATCATGCGGGTTAAGTCCAACCTGGTACGCATACAGTTATAACAATAGATAACCTAGACAGACTAGCACCTACATCTCAAATTATTACAAAAAAGAAAAACCCAGGTCTTGGCATGGGTGTACCGTTAATGTTGTTCAACCTATTCCCCTTGCTTTATCCTACCAATCTGATTGTGGCTCTACAGTTCCTGATCAAGATTGTCATTTGGTATTAGTTAAAATTTATGGTGACGGTGACTGTCTCTTCAGATCTGTTGTATCCTCTTCTAATTCTCAACTTTTCACAGCTTCTAGATCAGAACATGGATGGATCGAAAATCCTGCTGTGTGTGTGATGGAATCCCATGCAGCAAAACTGTTGAAAAAAGAAGTCATGAAAACGTTACAAGAAAATGAAGTTGAATTAGAATCACTTTCTAGAGATACATTATCACCGTTTTTGGAACATCTAGATGGTCAATTTTATAAAAACCGTTAATGAATAGGTTTAGGAATATTCTGTAGGCTAAATCCGAATAAAATGTAATCATACAACGCAACCTTTTGTAGGATCCAGAAAGCTATTTAGATATCAATACTCTTATTTCAGCATTAGATAATGATATAGATTTGGCTAGACTGTCGTCTTCTATAAGAGGTAAGTTTATTATGTTACTCTTTATCCTTTCTGGTTGCGATTACACCTCTCATTTTCACGGGTTTGGCAAGACAACTTTCTATGACATTACTTTCAAATACATAGATTTCATTGTTAATGGCAGAACTTTCAAGTGACATACAGTTGCCTGGAAATCTTATGTCCCTACGAGAGAAAGTTTGCGGTTGCATGTTGCCTCAAAGTTCATTTTGTGAGGATTGTAAAAAGGCAATTCATGATGGGTATCTTTCATTTCTGCGACTTATGGGTGTGCTATATTTCTGTAAAAATAAGCAGGCCTTTAAGTTTAACACTCCAATTGAATATCTGAAGCATTACAGCTCCACCAATCAGTTTGAGGAAGGTAAGTTGCATCAGTATTGGCTTAATGATCTGAGAAACACATTAACGAAAAGGGTGATGTCAGAGGATTCTGTAATTCCTTCAATTGATGCTTTGTATTTCCACTGGCTAAGATCAGTTATGGTGTATGTTGTGTGGTCACAGGCATTAGAGAGTTCTGTTATTATTCCGGCTCTCAGTAAATTTGGTTGGATCTTAGATAACAACAAAATCAGTTTTCAGTGGGATAGTGAAGAATGTTTTTCAGAGGTGAAGGCCAGGCAGTTTTCTATTCATAATGGCTGCAAATGCAAAAAATCAGGATGCAGCTCTGCACATTGTAAGTGTAAAAAAGTAATCCTCCTCAATATTGTGGTATTGGCTGTGAATGTGTGTGCTGCACTAACATTGCTCCAGACAGTGCGTCCGATAATGAAGCTGCATTGGAATCAGAATGCAATGATTTTGGCACAAATAAATTTGACCAAGACTGTTGCAGTAATGACTGTGATAGTCATGAAAATCACCCAGACTATAATGATCTGTATGGCTTCGATTTGGGAATGTTTTATGAAAGTGAAAATATGTGAATTAGAAAGGTAAATTTTTAAAAAGCCTACTTTCTTTTAATTACCTTTTTTAAAATTATGTCAATGCATATTAGAATCCACACTCTCAAATTACTTGATTTTTAGTTAATTTCAGCAATTGCAGAAAGTCACATGTAAGCTACCATTTTGAATCTGACATCCATTATTTAGTCTTTGGCTATTACAACAATAATAACATTGGTTATATGTACAAATAATACTTTAATTTTACAAATCATGTTCTTTTAATTTGCTCCCTGTTCTACACCGGCTGTAAACAGGGGCAAACTATGTGTACATGAGAATTGTTAAGTCTATGGCTATTACAACAATAATAAAATTGTTTATATGTACAAATAATACTTTAATTTTACACATCATGTTTTTTAATTTGCTTGCTGTTCTACACAGGCTGTAAACAGGGCTCGCTGTTTTACAAGCAAACTATGGTACATGAGAATTGTTGAAGTCTATGGCTATTACAACAATAATAAAAATTGTTTATATGTACAAATAATACTTTAATTTTCCACATCATGTTCTGTCAATTTGCTCGCTGTTCAAATATTAGCACATGGCTGTAAAAATCTATGGCTATAAACAATAATAAAATTGGGTACAATAATACTTTAATTTTTTCTTATGTTCTGTCAATTTGCTCGCTGTATTCCACTGTAAACAGGATGTATTCAATACATGTTGACTTAATGTTGACTTAATGCTAGACTAGGGTGTTTATGGCCATTGCTGTACTGCACAAGCTGTAGGCAGAGTGGTTTGACTTTGAGTTGATGGTATTATTTGTTAATATTAATTTCAAAACATATTAAATTTACAAAAATAATATGAGTGTTATCAATAACCTAGGTTTAATTTTTTTAAGTCTGTAGCATATTAAATGTCTGCTGACTTATTTTTGTTGATAAATTAATGTAGAAAAATATTAACTAATTTTCTAATTTCATAAAAAAATGATATGTACATAAAAATACAGCACAGTATATAAAAATAGCTCCATACAAAATTGAGATAATAGTATTAAATATGAGTTTATTTAAAAATTCAATACTTAACAACATATGTATTCTTTTTTAAAACTACAAATACTGTCTCAGTCTAACATCATCATTGCTTCTTCCCTAGCTCTCATCACTATCCTTCTATTCATACATTGGATGTATTCAAGATTTGCTTGATATTTTTTTTGCTTAGTGGATTCAGTGGATTTTGCATGTCACATATTTCATGTCTGCCCTGCCACTTTTTGATACTCACGGTCTTTGTGCTTTCTTTCTAAAAAACACAGGCAATTAGTTCCCCATGTGCTCAGATATTGTCTCCAATGATCTTCTCTATAATTGGCTTTCATGTGAGATTCATATAAGCAACCAAATTGCAGTCTAACAAGAGTTAAACTTGATTGTCAAGGTATATGTTTTCAACCACATTGCAATTTTTCATATCATGTATGACATTCAATTTAAAAATAATTGACCTCATATAAAGGGTGACCGGTTGCAGTAATTCTATCTTTACATAGATCGTTTAGGGTAAAAAAAAACTTATCCGGATGATTCAGTGTTTTTGTTTTGTTTTTTAAATGCTACAATGTATATTAATCATTTGTTGTAGTTCAAATTGCAATTTCATTATTTAGTGAGTTTGTTAAAATACATTTTGTCTAGAATATTGAAATTTGACGGACATATTACACAATTTGTTTATTCAATCATCGGATATCAAATATGGTTCAACAGTAATTAATAAATTATTAGGAAAATTTCATTTTTAATTCAATGGCCATTCAAAGTCATATATAATTGATTTTTTTGTTTTGTTATATGAAATGAAGGATCAATACAGTGTAATCTTGTTTTTCAATTTTATAATAATAACCGTGTTCGAGATGCACAGTGTTTTTAATTACCAGCTTAAATATATTTTCATGTGCGCAAAAAAAAACAACCCTCTACACGCACAATATTTCATACAAGCAACAGTGCAATAATGATAGCCTACTTTAACAATCTGAATTCAATTTACTATTAGCTATGTACAGGTAATTCATAATCTTATTTTATCGAAATGATTATCTGTGCAAAACATTACGTATATTTATTTTGTCATATATAGAAATTTGGCTTGAGTTAATGGATAAAGGAATTTCTATTTGAAAGAAATGAAAACAGTGTTGATGTGCATCAAACACAGTATCACCAAAAATCACCAAAACTTGATTCAAAGCAGAATTCTGGAAAGATTAACAGAGGTTTTTTTTTAAGCAGGAACACCAGTTTTCATGTTATTTCACACCTTTTACCCTTGTTTGTCTCAATAAATGCTGTTATTCAAAGAGGTTACAGTATCGAAAATAACATTAGAATGCTACTTTTCCATCAGTGCTTAATCCTGTAAAAGTTTGCTACAGTTTTAATGTAATTGATTGTAATGCATGAATTTTTAAGTTTTACGGCAACAGGCAATAAGACAAAATGTTAGTATGATTTAACTAATGTAGACAAATGTTTTAACAACTCACCAAATAAACAGGGCTGGAAATTGATTTCATCGCTGGATTTCATATAAATTTTAACAATTAGTTAGCGTTTGTTTTAATCAACGATTTATGTATACCGTCGTCTATGAATATCTCTAACATTATTATGGAATGATTTAGTATTGTAACTAACTAATTTCCAGCCCTGAAACTGTCCAGATATTCCTATCTATATTTGTATCGCAGCTATATGAATATGGAGAGTCTTCACTGGCAATGAAAATTAAAGAAGGCCCCCTATCGAAAGGTTGCTTAGCTTGTCGAGCTGGTAGGGCTTTAAACTAAGAGGCAACCATGCTGCATTGAAAATAAGAATGTAGTTACTGTAAAACTAGAAATGTTTTAGCACGATTTATTTGGCGAATTTCGTCGGAAGGTGCAGTCAGTGCATTTTTAAAAGGTCTAGGATGTACAAAAATTGCAAAATTGAAATCACAAAATATATAAAAATAAAATTACATAGTAATCTAGTTGAAATGTAACTACATGCTCAGATTTATGATTTCATATGAAATAAAAATATTATATTCCCTCTTCAGCAACAAATCTCAGACAAATTTAACATTCATATTCACCAAAACTACTATTATGATCATTTCAGTTGCTAGTATTATATGCATCAAAATTCTGTTAGGAACTAGTGTTAAAAATAGTAGAATTAATGCTGGAATAATCAGTAATTTAGAAATCGATACATTGTTAACTATTCTTATTGAAGAACATGTTATTGATGGTAATTCTCCATTAAAGTTTAATTAAATAAAGAGTTTAAAAAATGGATAAGTTGTGTATTGCTAAAATAACTGTAATGATTATGATCACAATTTCAATGTTATTTTTCAGTTGCATGGTTGAACCTACACAGCCGCCTCCATAAATTGTCTTCCATCAAACAGTCAACAAACTATTGGAGCTCTTCAATTTGTATGAATGTCAGCAGTTATGCATCGTCCAAAACCATGTTTTACCACAATTTTATGTATTTAAAATTCCAGGTCATTGAAAAAAATTTTCATCAAATTATATGTCACTTAATTAACTGTAAAATTAGAATATTGGGTGGCTATTAAAATTTTCAAATTTCATCTATGAATTGTTTTGTTACTATTTACTTTTTGCGATTTTAGTCCATCCTGGACCTATTTAACATAGACTATCAATGTTTGCTGACTAAGTTTGCATTTTTCTCATACCCATGAAATTTGCAAATTAAATCGTGCGCAGACATTTTCCAGATTTTTTTTTTTCTCTATGAAATTAAATATATTTTTGATGTACATTGTAATCAGCAGTCCATGTATTGCAGAAATAGTTAATAAATGAATGTACTTTGTTATAGTGTTTTATTTTTAACAATTAACTTTCAATTTCTTTAATGTTTTACATAAAAAGAAACTTTTGGAATTAAATGAGAAAATTCACATGAGCTCATTAGGTGATATCTGATAATATGATCACCTAAAATTCATAGACTACGAATAACAATTGTAAGAAAAATATGTTTACATCTCCATCATTTGCCAATTGATGATTTATCTCCACCAGCCATGTGATAAAAAAAAATGACAAATTTCTGAACCGATAGGAAATATCACATCAGCTTTTTCTTATGGCCATGTACAAAAATTTTTTTTATATACACACTACAAAAAATCACATTGGTAAATAAATCTTGACATTCATATAATAATTGTGACAGCAAAAAACAACAATGAAGTAACAGTTAACTTTAAAAAAATATGCACTATGGCATAGAGTTGTAACTTCATACCCTATGTGGTGAGCAAATCAGTTTTTGTACAAGCTGAAGAAGAATGTGAGCTGAGATGTCGAACACTCATAAGTTGGTCTTCAATCTCTGCTTGCAACTCGAGAGTGTTTCTTGTGACAGTGTTGGATAACTAGATTGATATAGCCAGTATGTGATATGACAATGACAAGTGGTTGGTTGACAGGCATACATGGCAGTACTGACCAATGAATAAATCATCCAACACAGGAAACAGAATAATTGCAATCAGAGGTTGAAGACCAACTAATGATGCTCTACATACCAAAAAACAGGTTATGCACGTTCTTATTCAGCTTGTCCATACACTGATTTGCTCAACATTCATGGGATACAAAGTTGCAACTATAAACCATAGAAAATGATTAGAACAAAATTAAATATTTTTTGAAAAAAGTATGAATTTGTGTAGAACATTCACTGCTACATGAATATATTTAAATCATCTTCACCTAAAAATCTTATTTAATTTTTTTAACATTTAGAGTTCATAGACTCCATAGACTCATCTTCGAAAAATCCAGAACATAAAAAATGTCCACTTTATATCATTTTCTACTCCATACAATTGAAGTTTATGGTGTGAATTGGACATTTTAATTCAGCATATTAGTATTTTTTTAATATGAATTAGTGTTTGTAGGCTTGAAATTTACATAAAATTAAAGTTCTTAATATTAAGATGATTTTGTAAATATGTAAATGTAGCAGTTTATATATTACATATACTGTATAACACGATGCTACATAAATAATAGAATTTTATCCGTGACCAATGCTTAATGTAGACAGTTGAAAATGTACAAAACCAACTCTTATTTGACAGAAATTTTCTGTCTGATACTTCTATTGATAAAATCACCAGCCGTATGCATCACTGAAAGTAGCGGCTTGGTGATTTATTATAAAACAAATTTAATATTACATTGTGTATTGTGCTTGGGCAGATAATAAACCAACATGTACCTTCAACACAACCTTGAGCAGCTAGCAATAAGCCCGCTACAAAAATGCCATCTGTAAAGTCACGGTATGTTTCACCTCCACAGATTAACCAAAGACACTTTGGATTACAATAATGAGTAAAATAAACTTTTGATTTGACAATCAAAATGGCACATTTGGTTACAAATACAGACACTTTCTCACACTGATTATGGTTCAATATTCAGTTAAGAGAAGTGAAATTAACGAATATCTGACCTATTCTCTATTTAGTCTATTTAATACATAAACCATCAGTAAGTCTAATGTACATCTTTAAAATATAAGTTTACACATTCACAGACCAGCCAATACAAAATGCATTTCACATTATATTCAATATGACTGAAACAAAATCCCAATAAAGATTACGGGTACTTGTCTCAATGGCTCATGGTATTAACAGTTAAATCTTAAATGAATATTAATTACTGCCAGGTATCACAATGAGCACATACAGTAATTTTTCAAGCAGGCAATACAAAATGCATTTCACATTATATTGATAACAATTTTAATTGTTTCAAAGAATTTAATGGATACCAATGGAAACCATTGTTAATACCATTTGGCGAGACTTTTGTTGTTTTCGCAAAAAACTTCTTCGGGCCAAATGAAAATCTCAGGAAAATGAGGGAGGCCATCGAAATCCGCATGCGCCAACCCGAGCTGAACCGTGACACCGCTACGACTTGCCCCCCCCGTGTACTCGACACTGCTGTCACATGACTGCCGCCACCATGGTGGTCATGTTTTCATTTGGCCCGAAGAAGTTGTTGCGAAAACAACGAAAAGTCAAAATGGTATTAACAATGTTATGACAACATTTATTTTTGAAAAACCCACACATATTATACCTTAGCAAATATTTTCGACCTTGTCTGTCAGACAGTCTTTTTCAAGCTGACGTCACACAGGATGACAGGATGTGACGTCGGAACAACAGTGGAGTACGCACCAGAGCCACCCGTTTGTCATCTGCAAGTGCCTTGCACAAATCCGCCATCACAGATCACATGGCCAATATGAACCATATCCCCTGACTATAAGTGAGTAGCTTCATTTTGACACCTCGAACATTAGTGTTAAAAAGCATTGAGCGTTGCGTTCACCACAATATTACTAATACTATACATAGAGAAAACCTGGTGAGAACAGCCCCAATATATTACAATAAATTATATTGAAGAGAATTACTTTTCAAATTCATCAAATTACATTATATTACCAATTAAGATAACCATGATAGCATATTGCATATAACATGGTAAGAACTTATTGCAAAATATCATAAAGCTTATCAAACAGTCTATTTAGAATATAACTTATAAATCATTGCATACCTGCATGATGTTTAAAAACATGCTTACAAAAACAGAACAGCCAGAATCTGAATTAGCCTGTCACTTTTATAGTGGCTGTAACACACAGCTCTTGATGTCAATGTAAACATGTGTTTATAAATTATTGTACCAGTACCATATTTTACATTAAAATATAAATGTTATAAATTAAGATTAGTATAAGTTAAAGTGTTTATATTTTTCTATGTTGTTTTGAAAAGGAACCTGTAGGTTTGAAACTAGTAATAAAACATTTTTTGGATTACATTTGTTTAAGAATTTTTGAATACTTGAATTGCATGGTAAGACTGATTGAAGCAACATGAGACCACATGCTATATACCGTATAAACTCTATTTTAAGTAGTCAAATGTTTGGTTCTTCAGCAAAAGAATTCCAGTCTTGTGGTTTCGTTCTTCATTATTATAGTTGCTAGTTGGTATTTCTTATTTAATCTATGTATTTAATTAATGAATGATAATAAATATTCATCAGTTATAATGCATCCAGCATAAGGCTGACATCACAACGTTCTCATATGCACCTGTTGGTCATACAGGTGGGTGCTGCAAAACCAACCTCTAAATAAAAAGGGAGTATCTACACATGCTGAAAAGACTAGAGCTCTTTAAATGCAATAAACCGTGACTACCGATTGGCACCAGGGACTCACACGCAGCTGACATTGACACCAATGATCAATGCAACCTCAGTGTGACTTTCATTATTGGGTCCACTTCGCGCTCGGGGGGGGGGTATCTCAGGCTATAATTGGGCCCGCAGGTGTGCCCTGTTGACGACAGGAACAGCACCGATAAATATAGTAAGATTTGCAAAAGCATGTCCAAAAATATAGTAAAATTTATTCAAAGTATACCCATAAATATACTAAATCCAAAGTTTATCCATAACATACTACAAGAATACTTCGTGAGAAATACACAAAAGCAAACATACATTTTCAAATATTTGTGAATAACATTACATTAGAGATGAAAAATGAACATCTGTTAAGATGTATATATTTCTGCAGGGTATATATCAAATAACTCCTATCCATACCTTGTAGTGCAAATATTTCTTGCTGAATCTTCTAGTACACATCGTTCCATCGGGGCCTTCCTTTTCTTCTTTGTCAGCATCCAATGTCCCTCTTGAACATCATTTGTGAAGTATGGCATGGGATCTGGATATTGGGCAGTTGGACCGCAACCACCGACAAAATGCAGGCTGCATATCCGTTTGTGTTTCGTAATCTGCAAACATAGATTTTAAAAGTGAATATTGATATGTGAAAACTATAGTAAAATGTACATGTAATATATATTTATGTATAGATCTAGAGCAAGTATCACATAATCCAGCTGTACACATAATCCGTGTTGTTACACATGACATAAAATCATGGGGAACTCTACAAGGACAACTTAATGTCATGAACACAGATTATGTGTACATGTACAGCCGAACAGTACAATTGGTGTTCTAAGTAAATATAAATTTGACCTCTTCAACTTTTGTGAAGTCAGCCCGTCCACAAGACTTCACCCACTGCTGTCGTCTATCGGCATCTTGAGGCCATGGCACCCATCTGGTCCCCAGAAATTCCGGCTTAGGTCGTTTAGAATCTTGTTTGTTGTATTTATCGTCGTTGGGGCAATTACCCCACGCACAATGGACCATGTTACCTATTAATTTGAAACAAAATTTATGAAAACACATTAAATTTTTGTTGAGTTATTCAAGTTAGGTTAGCATTTTGGTAGGTCCCCTGAAAGTGACTGTGTCCAGAAAGCTGACACATACAATACATCAACTGGATGCAAAAAAAATTTGAGGGCTATTTAAAGTCATTATAATTATGATTACAATGTCTTCCATATCTAGATCTATAACATAAACTTGAAGAAAAGCTTAACATTCAATGTCTGTATATCTGCAATATCTGTGGTTTGACAGTGGGAAAACAGCAGCATTGTGCTCCCTATTAATACTATACCCTTTCAAAATGAACACAAAGATCATTAAATGCATTGATAAAACACTCTTGGTTAATTGTGCTGATGTGATATGGTGGAACATACAGCAGATATTGGTAAGATTGCTCCATTAAATTTTCACATGTTGCATCATTGATTGACACTTTTTGTGTTATATTCGTAAATCATATACCCTTAAGATTATGTACTTTTAACCGTGTGTGAATATACACAACATTAAGACCTGTACAACACATAATCATAAAGAAATATCCTAATGTCTTTATATCGTAATGGCAATAACACCCTATTATCGCCACTTAGCATCCTAAATACTGTTGTTTACTATAGCTAATCTGTGGTGTCACATCTGAAAAACTACTCCTACAGTTTGTAATTATGGTTACGGATATATGCAATATAAACTATTAGGAGATCAATTATGTTGTGACATAAAAATAAAGATTTACCTG